>JAFEMH010002944.1:0-300450 GCA_022495995.1 Adenophora triphylla var. japonica | reverse complement strand
ATGCAAACTTCCTCAAAATGGCAAAGAATATTCACTATTTCACCCACTCTATTCTCTCTCCTACTTCACTTTTATAAATCACAACATTCTCTCTCCCCTCACTATTCCTCCCACTCATTACCCTCTCTCTTCTATTTAATTTTTCATACTCAAAACATTTAACTTTTCTTTTTTTACATCACTTTTCCTTAATTCCTACACCCAAAAGCTTACCCACTATCACGCGATTATGGAGGGAGTACTCGTGAGATGGAGTACTACAGTTTAAATTATGAGACGGGAGTACAACTCCCCAAGCGTAGGTCCAACATTCCGCGCACGTGGCAGCAGCTTACGAAACTAACGACTAACCAAGAAACTATCGACCCAAAATCTGTTTGCTTCATTCAGTTCAAATTCGGCTTAGAATTTCGATTTCCACCCAAGTTGTCGAATCACATCATCGGAAAAATCAAAACCGACAAAGGTAATTCATTCCAACAGATCTTTTAAATTGTTGTTATCTACTGTTCGATCTGGTTATGATCGTGTTGAATTAATTGTGTGTGTTTCAGATGGGTATTGGGCCGTCGTTGGTATGTGTGACGATGTTTTGGATGTTAATAATCGGAGGGGAAGGGATTAGATTTGTGATTGACAGAGAAGAGTGTCTTTCGCACAATGTTGAGTACGAGGGAGACACTGTTCATGTTTCTTTTGTTGTCATTAAGACTGATTCCATATGGCATTTCTCCGACGACGGTGTTGATCTTGTGGTAAATTCTCCCCCATTTTCCCCTTTTCCATCTTCTGTTGTCTTGGATTTAGATGATTCGAGATTATACATATACTCGTAAGTTTACGGATTATATCTTAATACAGAATGTTCTTGTCAGGCAGTATGGGTGAATTGGTGACTAATCACTATGCTAGAAAAATACTCTTTCCGTCCCATTACCTTACTCGTTTACTGTTGAGAACGGAAAATAAGGAGTGAATATATATAATGTTATTAAAGTAGGAGTTGTGAGTGGTTAGGAGAGAGAAAGTGGGGTAGAGAATAGTAAGTGGTTAGTTGTTGTGAGTATGACAAGTGAGTTCCATGAATAAAGAAGTATTAAAAAGTTTCCTTTTTAGGAAAGTGGGACGTCCAAAATAGCAAAATGGGTAAGGTTTTATGGGACGGAGGGAGTACAGAACTTCGTGTGTGCGTGTGTGTCTCTATATGTATACATTGAAAATGCACAGCTTACTACATAATGGTTTCGGGTATTTATCTTTCGCTCTTCATCACTCTGTGATTGGTTTTTATACGAAAAATGAAGGAGTAATACAGTTGAATTGCATAAATATAAATGCACAACAAGCCTTACGGATCCTTTAATCAAAGCTGGGGCTATATACTACTCCCTCCGTCCTATATTTACTGTCCATTTTTGTGTTTGAGAGACAATCTGAAAAAAAATGTCTTCTAGTTACTTTTAGTAACAAATATACATAGTTACCCTTACTCTTTTGTAAGGTGATTGTAAAAAAATTCCTTAGAGATGGACAGTCATTTTGGGACAGAGGGAGTAGTTAATTTGGTCATTTGGCCATGAAATTGTGTAGAGATTGAACAATTGGTAGTTAAAGTGATAGATTAGCATATGCAGATTAATAGAATCTTACACATCAGAAGTTGAAGTGGCCAAACCTGTGAGTAGTGAGAATGTGGACTTTTGGTTTGTGTTCGTTTTTGTATCTTAACGGGAAACTGTCTATGGACATTAAAATAAATTAATTAATTGCATTTTAAAGTCCAACGTTTACTTTACTTTTGCAATTTTGGATTTCAAGCCTCAAATTTAGTGTGTGTGGGGGGGGGGGGCATTCTTCCATCCTTGTCTCAGTAAAGAGTGTAGAGGAGCGATGCTTCTCTATGGAATTGGAAACAGTCATGTTATATTATTGCTATTTTTCAGAGGTAATTTAATGCGCTTGGTAGTAGGTTAGTGTTAGTCCAAAACTAAATTAAGTATATATATAAGAAGTGTTTTGTTAAATGTGAACATAGAAAGGCTAAAGTACCTCTAATATTTGGCATATGTGAGGCACATCGTCATTTTCAAATCCTAAAATTTAATGACCATCCACGATGGAGAATGGGCCCGTTTTTCAAAAGTTGGGACGTTCGACCCTTAAATGCTAAAATAGGTTAAACTTTGGATCCTATAATTCAAATAGCCCTACTGTATCTCCCATGTAAGCTTACTCAGGATAAGAATACAATTTTTTATGTAAGTCTCTATTTTGTTGATGGCCTCTTGCATCATGCCTGTTGTGACAATGACATGCTTTTTAAGGATGTAACTTTATTTGTTTGTATCTTCATGAAATTGCATTAGAAGTTCCATCTTTTAGAAATGTGACTATTTTTTTGGGACATATGAAAATGGTATAGGTGACTCTTGTTTGGGAATGGAGGGAGTATATAAGAAGAGATTAACTTTACGAGATGCTTCCTAGTCCTATCCCAACAAAATAGTCCATCTTTCCTTTCTGCTTTGTCCCAACATAGTAGTCTCATTTCTAAAAAGGACTCCAATCTCAGTGCAACTAAGGTACAAGCAAATAAAGCACATTCTTAAAAAGTTTGACTTGCCAAATGAGACTATTTCGTGGGGACAGAATAGGAGTACGTATTATCCTTACTCGAATGTTCATGAGTGACCAGTCAAGAAGTAAATTTGGAATTTGGCATTTTCCAATGTTCATGCTAACAATAAACATAATCCAATTATATCTTGTGTTACAAATTGATATGCATCTCTATGGATTGGGAAATAAGAGTTTCAAAAGAATGCCTTTATATAACAAGCTAGATTGATTTCATATATGGCACTCCTTTCGTCCCGAAATGGGAGTTCCATTTGCCATTTTTGTTTGTCCCACAAATATAGTCTTATTTCCAAAATTGTTAGGTTAAAACCATTGAACTTCCAAAATTGCCAACCAAAGAAGAAGCGGGAGAGAGGGGAGGATGAGAGGCAACCAAAAAAGAAGATGGAGTAATGGAGAAATAAGTAAACCTCATTAAGGTTAGTGATGGAAATGAAAATAGGTTGTTAGAATGTTTGAATGGTCAAATGAGACTATCATTATAGGACCGAGGGAGTAGATTTGATCCTGGCCAACTTTACTATGCATGATGCGGTGTTGGTTGACCTAACAAAATCCAGACCATGCATGAGTTCTGAACATTTGAAACACCGAGTAGAAAGTGCTACCTTAGGACGAGGGAGATTGTAGGAAGTGGGGACTCCTTCTCGATTACTTTTACTTTCTTGGCCAAAACTTCCTCTTTTTCAACATTTGATTTTTGTATATGAGATATGTCTCTGAGATCAGGTCTTGGGTTTTCTCAGAAGTGCCCTACGCTAGTTTCAGTTGCTGATTTCTGTTTTTACCCCACCGGAAGAATATAGTATTAAATACCTTTACCTATTTTTTTGAATAAGAACGTTTACTTGGATAATAAATTGGCTTCCCCGATCTTATTATCCAAGTTTGTACAGTCGGAACATTAGTTTGGCACTTGTGAGTTGCGAGGTTATTTTAATGAATGTCATTGCTTGAAAAGCATAATCTGAGATTTTCTGTATGAAATTCATGTAAAAATTTCGCTTTGTACTTATTTCCTCGTCCATACTGAATTTTATTTCGAGGACGTTCCTCTAGACGTTCATTTCACCTTCCCTTGTACACATACTGTAATCATGTGATAGCATCGTACTTAAACTGGCAGTTGAATTTATTTGTGTTCCCTTTAGCCAGAGTTCTCCTTTGATTGCTCAGTTGCATTTGCATTGACAGATAAAGGGGCCAAATGGGGAGCAGGTTCATGATTTACGCGGCAAAACCAGTGAGAAACATGAATTTGTGGCTCAAAAAAAGGGCTTGTACCGCTTCTGCTTGACAAACAAATCTCCGTATCATGAAACCATAGACTTTGATGTTCAAGTTGGCCATTTCTCATTCTATGATCAGCATGCAAAGGACGGTAAAATAATATCTACAAAGTTTTTGCACTAATAAGTTAAGATGCTTCTTGTAGTAATTTGCGAAATGCTTGAATTCGTTTTTGGACCAATTGTAGAGCATTTCAAGCCTTTATTGGAACAAATATCGAAGCTAGAGGAAGCTCTCTATAACATTCAGTTTGAACAGCATTGGCTAGAGGCAGAAACTGACCGCCAAGCAATTGGTAAACCAAGACAGCTTTTAATTTCTCTATTCTTTCGTTTTGTGTGGGAGTTTTAAGTATTGAGAAAATACTTGTTAATTGAAAAATGGCAGTAAATGAAGCAATGAGTCGGAGAGCAGTTCATAAGGCAATCTTTGAATCGGCAGCACTTGTAGGGGCTAGTGTCCTTCAGGTTTATCTTCTTCAACGACTGTTTGAGAGGAAGCTTGGGACGTCCAGAGTTTAGGGAGTTTTCCTTTCCGGTATTTTTCTTTTTGCAATAAAAAAACTCATATTTATTTTATCTTCAGCAATTGGCATGGGTTATTCTCTAATAATATGTCATGGAGGGTATTGGAGAATTTACGAGTTGAAAGCAAAATTTCGTTTTAAAACATATGCTAATCGCTTCATGTCGAAAAAGAAAATGAGTTACAGCAGGCCAGGTTAATTACCGTGGCTGAAAAATACACTAAAATATTTAAAGAGTGCATACACGAGCAGCAAAACGAGCAAATTGTCAGTGTACATTGCCTGACATTAACGAGTAGGTCACATCCAAGAACAAACCAAATAAATAAATAACGAAAAAAGAAATCCACCAAACGTGATATGCTTGTCGAAGGCCCAGCTTATCAACTAACTAAAATCACCGAAAAATAAATTCCAGCCTGACTCATCACAGCTTTGGATTAAGCTCCCGTCATCTGAAATATATCTTTGGGCAGAAAACACATGAATAAATCTCCCTTACTATATAATAGGCTTCTCCAGCTTCACTTCAAGATATGCAACAGAACCATTTCTTCTGCAAATAAACAGAAAATGTCAAAATTTTGTCAACTCCAGTCGAGTGATATAACCAGAAGAAACAAGCAAAAGGTAGGAGGACGGAAAGCAATTACTCCGTCTGGTTCTGAACTCTCCAAAGTCCCAAAATCTTTTAAACAGAAAAAAGTCACAATTCTGTAAACTCCAGTCAAGCGATAAAGCCAGAAGAGACAAGCAAAAGGTGGAAGTACAGAAACCAACAACTCCTTACATCTCAATTGAAATGTGCACTTTAACTCTTTACGAAAATCAAGAAGATAATTGAAAAGTTATTAGCTTCCTAAAATATTCCTATCAACTGGTAGCCCAATTCAGTTTTCTTTACTTGATTAAATAGGCTGATTCTCATTATTAAGAACTTATGGTATTCGAGTGATTCATTTAAGGAAAGGTCTTCTGAATAAATGAAATGTACCTCTTCAAATGGGACAAACAGATAAGGATTGTGTACCTCCTCGATTGGAATGGAGGGAGCAGGAGCCTCAAGCCTTTCGGGCTTTGAAAAGGCAGGATACCAAAGAAGCACCAAAGAGAGATGTAAAGCATATACTCTTCTGTAACTCGACAGTATTTTAAGTGAGATTTCTGAATCAAGCAAGAAAAAGATAATTTTACCTTCATCAACTACCACCGTGACAATAAAGCTCTGCTTTAAGCATCCTGTTCTAATTAAGTTCGTATTCCCCACACACACAATATAAAAATTGATAAAAACAGATCTATGAGGTAAATATATTCAAGATATGCATTATTTCCTTAGATGTCAAAGCATGAAAACACCATTAAGAAATTATGAATATTATCATGATTGTCTTTTTTTCTGTAGCAAAGAACTTAAGCTAAAATTATTCAATGGACTTTTGAGGGAGCGGGGAAGCAAAAAAATAGAGTACATCAACTTACAGATTGAGGTTTCCCAAGAGTTGATCCAGGCTTGTATGCAGGTTCATCCTTTGGTGGTGAGTCTGAATTTCCCCCTGCCCTTTTCTCATTCCTAGCTTTGTTGAAAATAACTGTGAATCCCTCAGCCGATGCTGGGTCATTAACATCCCACTCACCAAACTTTGGCAATGGTCGACCTTTTTCCTGTGCATATCGAAATTTCACTCAGGGGCTCTTGAGATACCACAAGGAAGAGCATGGAAGCAGATTGCACTATTTGAATTGGTAAAGTAGTTTCACAAGTATGATCGATTGCCTTATACATAATACAACTGTGTGCCATTGCATTATCCTTATCTCCCATATCAAATATCCAAATTATGGAATCCTCCACCATGATCAAATTTACATGAAATAGAGCCACTAGTGGGCTATGATGCTCGAACTCGGGTACGAGTTTCTGACACGGGTACGGATTTGAGTGTCGGACCCTCCAAAATTTTAAGAATTTACACTAAATGTAGTGTAAAATAGCCACACTCACACCCATGTCCTGTGGACACGGGTACTTTGGCAAATTGAAGGGTCTGAGAATCACATCTAGTGGGGAATTGGGTATAGTGGGGGCAGTAGCGGAGCCAAGAATTTTCTTCAGTGCCATCAAGATTAAATTTTTTGGTCACTCATTAAAATAATGTCCTTAACAAAAATAAAATAAAAATGGTCATGCGGAAATATACAAAGATTTTTTTGCAAAAAAGTCGATACGTATAGCAGAAAGTCATCCAACATACATAACTTAATAATAACAATCAAGCATAGATCAATCATCAATCAGGTTCAATTGTTCAACTATCAAGCAACTATAAAAACTCACTGCCACTTAGTCACTTAGCATAGATGATAAATCATAAATCGACTACAAAAGCTTGAAAGTCACTTCTAGTCTTCTATTGACTAGAAGTGATTAATAGTTTTATTGAAAATCAAAATTGTATTCAAATAATAACATTAAGTCTAGTTAGGATTAGGGTTTCCAATCCCAAATCAGAAATTGACTTGTGAAGAAGAAGATGAAGAGAAGAGAAGAGGTAAGAGGTGTGATGTGATGTCGTCTGGTGACCGCCGGTCGGCCGTAGAGACTTCAGCCTGGGAGAAAGAAAGACGGCCCTGGGTGTTGACCGGGGAACAGATAGTTTTTTAATCCACGATATTCATCCTAGTCCAGTTCTGCATAAGGGATTGTAACTTACTGAGATGGGTTCAGCAAATAAGTTACTAATTACATGAGATGATAGCGAGATAAAGTTTTTGCAGATATATTAACTAAAGTTGACACTATTTGTAAATGCCATGTTTCTCTCATGTACTCAAATGACACTTTCGGGTCCTTTTAATTTGGCTACAGGAATTCAGAAATGGCTGAAGCATTTATCTAGCTGATTCATAACAGCAATGATTATAGAGAAGAAAGATGAAATCTTTCAGGATTTTCATTGAACGTGCATGCTTGTAGTTAAGCCAACGAACCCTGTTCCCCTTGAAGCATTTTCAGAACCATATCCCTAATACTACAGAAAGTGCAAAATAACTAAAGAAAATTGGCAAGGAAATTCTACAACACAAGTAAGATAAGATTGTGAACTAAATTCATTAAACAATCAACGAAAAAAAAACCCCTCAAATTTGAATCGCTGAAATTCATTCTCATATCTACTGAAAGAATCAGCAGAAGTCAAATTACTAATTTATAAAAGAAACAAATAGTGAAAGGGATTCTATACCGCCATGAAAACGACGAGAGATTAATCGACGGAGAAAAGAAGCAGGCGGCGGCAAGTTGTTACGATTATTGATTTCTGGTGATGGAAAAGGTCTGCGGAAGAAAAAGTGGAAAGCGAAGGCCGTATAGAGAGAGGTAGAGGGATAGAGGGGAAAGTGTACAGCTGGCAATGGGATGTGGGCCATATCTCCAGGTACGCCATCGCCTACGTAGCACGTACCTGTCTGTAGTCCTCACCTAACGGTCATTTCAACGCCGTTTATTTCATTTTACCACTTTTGAATATTACCCGGTTGTAAATTATTAAAGCTGATGAATTATCAAGACAAAAACATAAGTGAGAACATGGAAAACCCGTTTCATGGTAGAGACGGGTTTTTTTTTACCCGTCCGACCTGATCCACAAATCGGCTCCATGACTCATGGGAGCGACCATGCATGTGACAGTCTCTCCAGGATCCATGGGTCCGACCCTGACACGTGGCAGCCTCTCATAGCCCCCTTTTTTTTTTTTTAGTTTTTATATTATTTTTTCGGCTTTTCAATGGTTTAGAAAAAGTAATAGTTACCGTATCTTAATGTAATGACTGTATACATATAAAGTAATATTGTTCATAAGTAAACGTGATGCTGCAGGAAATGTGCTTATCAATCTTCCTCCACGTGGCAGATCGATCACTGGCTCCTCGACTCGAAAATGTAACCCACGACTAGCCTGGGATGTGTCTCCGGCGAAGACGCCGGCGCGAGAGTAAGATCACGCTTGTATATAGCTCAAAATGTATTGAATAATGAACCTCGTAATACAAAATGGCAGCTTACCTTTCACCGTTTGGTAAATGCGATGAAGTATTTATAGGCAAGAGTGATGTATTTTCGGGAGGCGGCATGTCCTCCGAGATTATAGCGGCGGTTACTCGGTCAGCGGGCACGCTGTCTATAACGGTCCCCGATTTGTAGGGATGCAGCCAGAGCATTGATTGACCAAATAAGCTGGCAAGTGCCGTCGTCACTGGCCGATTTAGGTCGAGGTCGCCACTGTGGAATGGTCGATTCGACCGTCGGGTAGAGCATGGTTCGTACCCGAATAGTAGCATGGATCACGAGGTCTGACTAAGTTAGGTCGGGACCTATAAGCCTGACCACGGGGCTTAGTCGACCGATGTGCGAGACGGGCCTTGGGCCTCGTTTCCGATTGGGATTAGTTTCATTGAGAATGTGGGTGCCAACGCTATCTCGTGATTGGGCTTTACTCGCTTGGCCCACCCGACACTTTGGTATGTTCACTGCCCCCAACTTTCGAGTTGACTTTGTCGACTTGAAAGTTATATGATGAAAAATAGTTACTACTCGAAGGTCGATACTGCTTCGAGGTTTAGTCGACTCTAAGATGACGTGGCTCAATCCTCGGACGTCGGCGATGAACTGGCCTGGAGATGAAGGAGCGCCGAATTTTGTCATCATTGCTACTCCGACGCTTGAAACTCCTTCTCGAAAACCGTTTCGCTTTTAATTTTGGAAAATCAATTTTGATTTTCTTTTCCCTTTCCAAATTTAGGAAAATATAAATACTGTAATTCTTCTCGATACGAATTCTTACCGTCTTCAATCTCCTCTTCTCCTGGCGACAATCACGGAATTGCAAGAGAACTTAAACTCATTTCTGGCCAAAGAACGAACTCCCTTTCTTCTTCAGCCAATTAAGGTATTTCCCTTGTATTTTTGTTCTGTGGCTTTAATGTTGTGCAATCGTTTTTCATTTCCGCCACGGCTAGGACCTTTAGTCGCGAACCCGGGGCCCGGTATGGCTATCCGCACCGTTAACCGTAGGGCATGTAAGCAATGTGAACGGTGAGTGGAGAGTTATGTCCCCGGGATGAATGTGCCTCCATTTTGACCGCTGGGGTTTGAATTACAAAGTGAGATAGGGCTGCCCATTGTAGGAGAAATTGAAAATGTGGTGATTGACGACTCAACCGTTGTCGCTTTTCATTTATTCCATGAACCGCTTGACCATATTACCTTGTTTTATGTTAGGGACGTCCAAAAGCCCTCCTTTCTTAGAAATAGGATAGGTTTTCCAGGGAGTCTGTCGTCCTTAGGTAGGTCGACCGAACTTGATCATAGGATCGACTCCCCCGCTTCCTCTTCGCTTGTACGTATATGGCGACTCAAGAAGGAAATGCCGCCTCAACTTCTTCGTGTCCTCGAATCGTCGACGCTTTTGGGTCCAATGTGGTGCCGTGCAAGAACGAGAGGGGCTATGTTCCCAAAGGGCCATTACGAGGCAACAAGAACTCCGCCCTCTAGGTATAAAGCATGATATGGGATTTTTGTGGGGTGAGTAAGGAGGATTACAGGTTACTATTCACACTCGTAAGGAATTCTTGAAGCTATTCAGTCGCCCTTACCACGTATGCCACTAAGGTAGCCTTCTTCTACGGTCGCCCGTCGCCGGGTCTTAGGTTGCCCTCGATCCATTCATAAATGAATTTTTGAGTGTGCCAATGCCCTTCCCCTTCAACTCTGAGCCAACGCCCGTAGGGTCCTTGTGTGTTTTGCTATGGTGTGCGCGTTGGTGTTCTTGGGGTATGAACCTCGCATGAGGGTGTTCAAGGAATTTTTCACCATCAAATACAAATGGGAGGATATGAGTATCAAGCATTCTTCTAAACCCAAATCTCCCAAACTCTTACTAACCTCCCCAATAAGCACAAGTGGTTGGAACTCGCACGTGGTAGTGGTAGAGAGTAGGTTAGGGATGGGAATTTCCATTGCCCAACGATGAGACCGAAGCCGTAGATGAGTGGAGATTTTTGGGAGCCGTCTTGGCATCTTAGCTTCGTACAAGACCTTATGTAGGTTAGTTGAGAAAAGGCCCATCACCGGGAGAGTTTGCTCACTACTAAATACAACTTTATGGCGGCCGGAATGATGCCTCGGAGATGGAGCGGTAGAGCCTCTTATTCCCGTGCTGAGGGGTCAAATATACCCCGACCGGATAACTCATCACTGGGGTAAGTTTGAGATATGTGCCAACTTTGCAAGAAAAGCAAAGACTACCGCAAAACAACGGGGAGCATGCCGGTGGTAAGATTTCTTTATTCACCCTTCTCTTTACTCGTCCTCTATAGGGATACTGTAAGTATATGCAATTTTCTTGTATGTAGCATTTGTCTTGGGTGAGTCGCTTATAGGTCGAACTTGACTTTCGTACATAGCTAGCTCGTGTACGTAGTTTCACGGGTAGAATGATTAGCTCGTCTCATAATTAACTCGCTCATAGGATAATCGAGCCTGGCCATACCGGGTTCACACATAGAATTTTCTGCTCGTATATAGAACTTTTTTGCTCGTATGTAGAACTTTTAGTTCGTACATTGAACCTTTAGCTCGTACATAGAACTTTTATTCGTATGTCGATTTAACACTTGTCCACTTGAATCTTTGTTGCAGTCCTGACTCCTGAGCAAGAGGCTAACATGGGCCGCATACTGGTGGTGGCAGATAGGAAGAAATCAAAGAAAGACCACGGAAAAGCCAATGCTCGAGCTCACCGGCAGAGGGAAGCCACGATAAGGACCAGCTTGCTTGCCAAAGACAACATAGGGATGGTGCCAATGGAAGGGGTAGAAGAAGAAGGTCCCTTGCTGAGTGGTACCCAATCCGCGAGTGTTTGTGCCGTGATGGAGGCGCCGAGTCATCCAAGTCGGCGAAAGCAACCCCGAGCTCCGACCCAATTCAGGAGGTCAACATGGATACCTCTGGAGCTAAATATAGCGGGATCCATCCCTTGAAATGTGGTGGAGATCGAGGATGATGTCATGGAGGAGGTTGATGATCAAGCTCTGAACACAAGGAAGAGGCTGAGATCTGGAAAGGGTAAGGACGTTTCCTCTAACCAAACTCTTCCATCTCCTCCACCTTCCTCCCATCCCATCCAAGAATCTGTTGAAGAGATGATGCGGAGATTGAGTGATGTCCCCTCTTTAGAGGGAATTAAGCTGCATGAGTCGCTCCTATCCAAATGGCGAACTTGGGTCAAGTCGTTGTGAGGAGAGGCTGTAGATGTGAGCCTCGCTAGCCCAATTTGGCCGACAAGTGGGAAACGGCGCCTGAGGAGTTCTCGGCTCGAGCTGGACTTGCTCATTGCGAGGTAAGTCTTTACTTCCATTTTCATTTTAGTCGCTTATTCTTTTACTCGACCAACTTAAGTCTCGAGCTAACACTTCTTTGTTTTCTCTGGAATGCAGAATCTTACCATGATCGAGTTAAAAGCCAAAGCTCTTGGAGGGCCTCCATTGAAAGGGAGAGGCAGGCCCTTAAAGACCTGTCCAAGAAGACCCAGGCTTTCAACGATCTCAAGGAGGCACACAACGATCTGGACGCCTCCTATGATGCATTGAAGCTTCTGCAGACTGATACAAAGGCGGAGAAGGATAAAGCCTTAGAGGATCTGAAGGCCTCCAACGCGCGGGTTGATGAATTGACTAAAGAGAGAGATGCCGATCGTTTGGAGCTTGATAAGGCCAAGAAGGAGGCGGCTGTTTCTCGAGATCCTTCAAGAGAGAGACTCCTTTTGACCAAGGCGACGAGGAGCACAATCTCGCTAGAGCTATATGGAAGCGAGGATCTCAAGGCCGGCCGGTAAGAAAGGCGTTGATCGGTTTAAAGAGGGAGACGAATACTTCGATTCTATCATCGCCCAAAGCTAGGGGATTCCCAGGCCCGGGCAAACGTCACATGGCTCGTCGAGCCTTAGTCGACCCCCGATTCAGGGAGTTTCCTTGGACCGGCTCGCTCGATGGCGTATGCTCCTCAATATGACATGGCGGTAGAGGGGGCCATTCATTGGGTGCCTTATAATGAGGATGACCTAGCCCACATTGCGAGAAGATAAAGAGGAGCATTGTGAGCCTTGGGTAGCTCCGAGCTGGCCCCGGGACCTTTGACATAGCTTTACAAGAGCTTGCTGATATGGATGAGCAGGAGGACATGGAGGAGGAGGGTGAGTTCGACCATCAGGTCTTCTCGGAGTCGGGTAAACCTTTGAGCCCTCAACAACAAGGAGATGAAGAGGGTCGAGCTGCTGCTGACGACCAGGCTGACGTCGGCCAGGACTCCTGAAACGTTTAGTTAAATTTGTAATGAACAAGTTCCAAACAATATTTTTGTTTTTGGCTTCAACATTATTCAAATGCCTTGGCCCAGTTTTTTGGGAGGCAAAATATTTTTGTAAATTAATTTTGTCTAAGTCTTAGCCCGTTTTGGGAGACTTATTTTTATCGTAGCTGACTTTTGTTTCCAGAATGTTGTATGCTTTTCATTCCATATTGTATGTCGAGCTAGATGTAGATAATATAAATGAGTTAATTTGAGCCTAGAGGCGACTTGATCTTGTTGGTGTAGTCGACCTCAGACTTGATTAACTTTTTTTGTGAACGAGATTGACCATAAGTCGAACCTGTTCACCCTTTGAACTGATTAAGAATCGAATTAGTTGGAACGAAGTCGACTAAGAGTCGGACTTATTAAATGAACAAAGCTGATTTGGAATCGAGCTAAGATGAACTGACTAAGAGTCGAGTTAAGATGAACTGAATAAGAGTCGAGCTCATTAGAACAAAGTCGACTAAGAGTCGGACTTGTTAAATAAACAAAGCTGATTTAGAATCGAGCTAAGATGAACTGACTAAGAGTCGAGCTCATTAGAACAAAGTCGACTAAGAGTCGGACTTGTTTAAATAAACAGAGCTGATTAAGAATCGAGCTTGTTGGAACGAAGCTGACTAAGAGTCGAGCTTGTTGATGTTAATGTAACACTATGCTTGATGGAATGAACTGCACTTTTTATTGAAGTAGGAAATATGCTTACATCAACTTGAAACTAGAACTTAACACAAGTTTGAACTTTGAAACTGAAAACTAGAAGTAGTATTTGATGAGGTGAGTAGCATGCCAAGGATGTTTCAATTCGTCACCTCCAGGATGAGCTATCATGTAGGTCCCCTCCTTGACGACTCGAGTAACCACATATGGACCTTCCCAATTAGGAGATAGTTTATTCTGCTGGGTCCTTCTGCCCGTTGCCTCAATCTTTCTCAATACGTAATCCCCAACTTGGAACGACCTTGCCTTGACCTTCTTGTCGTGATAACTTTTGGTCATTGTTTGTAGTTGACCATTCGGAGGTAAGTTGTTCTCGCTTCTCGTCGATCGAGATCCGGTCGATCAATCTGTTGGTATCATTTTGCTCCCGATTGAAGAAAGTCACTCTAGCAGTGGGGAATTCGAGCTCGGCGGGTGCCGTAGCCTCGACCCGTATGTAAGTGCAAAGGGGTTTCCCCGTAGGCCCCAGAGTGGTTGTACGAGCGCCCCGAAGAGCGAGTGGGAGTTCGTCCCGGCCGCTTGTTGCGTCGACCTACGAGTCTGTCTTGAGTGATGATAGGACAAGTTTGTTATTCGCCGCTTCCCGGCTTGCCCATTTCCTTGAGGGTAGGCGACGGAAGATTGCCAATGCTTGATTCCCACTCTGTTCATCTACGCTTCGAAAGCTGCGGAGAATTGCAACCCATCGGAACGATACTATAGCTCGAGGAAAACCAAACCGACACCAAATGAAGTCGTGTATGAAGTTAATAGCATTCTCCTCCGTGATGCGAGCTAGTGGTTTGGCCTCAACCCATTTGGTGAAGTAATCATGGCCACTATCACATACTTGCGGTTTCCTCGGGCGGGAGGGAAGGGTCCAATCGTGTCGACGCCCACATGTCAAATGGCCAAGCCGCGATCACGGGGAGTCCGCTCCGTCAGAGGCACACGGGGAAGGTTGGCAAACCTTTGGCATTGATCACATTGCTGAACAAAGTTGTGAGTGTCACCTCTCATATGCGGCCGTAGTATCCCAAAGTGATTAACTTTGTCGCAAGAGTCCCGGCCCCTGGTGTCCACCACAAAATTCCACTATGCACTTCGTGTATCAATAGGGCGACCTCTTGGGGATGGATGCACTTTAGCAACGGCCGAGTATAAGATCTCTGAGCAATGTGTCGCCCCTTGAATGACATATCTCGGGGCTTTCTTTTTGATAGCTCGAGCCTTCTTCTCGTCCTCCGGCCTCGCCATTTTCTAAGTATGCTTTCATTTCCTCGATCCAACACTTCTCCCGAGTCCAATTTCTTGAGGGATCATCTATGCAATGAATTTTTACCCTCTCATAAGCCGGATTTTCGAGGAAGGAGATAGGCTCGCCATGTGGCTCATCCGAAGTAGCCGGTTTGAAAGGAGATCGGCCGGCTCGTTATCTTCCCTTCCAATCCTTCAATCTCCTGAATTCTAAGTCCTTTATTAGTTCCTTCACCAGGTCGCAGATTTGATGAGAGTAGAACCGAGCACTTCGTACTCGCCTCGACGGGTTGACTATCAATTGTGAGTCACAAGAGGCCATGATCTTAGTCGCTCCAAAACACTTAGCATACTCGATAGCCGCAATCAAGGCTTCATATTCGAGCTTGGTTGTTGGAAGCGTCAAATTTGAACCTTAGCGATTCCTCGTAAACAGGTCCCGCACTCGGCTCGACCAAGACAATTCCAGCCTCCACCGACATTTTTGGTTGCACGACCCGTCCGAATAGACCTTCCAACAATCGACGGCAGAGTGATGGCGACTTGTGACTACGGCTCTTTCCCTTTGCCCTTTTCTTTCGGGAGCTCGTTGCTCGTCATCCTCCTTGGTGAACGTAAGCTCGACCAAGAAGTCGCCTAGAGCTTGAGCCTTCAACGCCTTTCGAGGTCGATACTCAATGTCAAATTCGAGTGAGGGCAATTGACCAATCGAGTAGTCGACACGAACTCTCCGGCTTGTGCAAGATTTTTCTTAAAGGGGCATTGGTAAGAACCACGATCGGATGAGCCGTAAAATAAGCCCGTAACTTTCTTGAAGCTACGACTAGAGCATAAGCGACTTTCTCGGCGTTGTAATACCCGCTTTCCACATCCGATAATGCTTTGCTGATATAGTACGCGAGCTTACGAAGCCCTTCATCCTCTCTAATCAATACTGCAAAGAATCGACTTGTCTCCCACGAGACATGTATACAAACAAGGTCTCTCCAGCTGGTCGGGCTACTCAAGAGAGGTGGAGTAGTGAGATAGTCTTTCAATTGTTGGAACGACGAATGACATTCGGTCGTCCATTCAAAGCTTTTCGTCCCCTCAATGCTTTGAAGAAGGGGAGAGACCTTTACGCCGATTTTGATATGAAGCGACCAAGAGCCGCTACCCTTCCGTTAAGTCGCCGCATCTCTTTGGCCATTTTGGTAGGAGCCTTCATGTCTACTAAAGCCTTTATCTTCTACGGATTAGCCTCTATGCCTCTTTGAGATACCATGAATCCCAAGAACTTTCCAAGAGCCTACTCCAAATACACACTTGCTAGGATTGAGCTTCATGTCGTTTGCTCTCAAGTTGGCGAATGTTTCTTTTAAGTCGACCACGTGACGTCCAGTCTTAGTTTTTATGACCATATCATCAACGTAGGCCTCCATGTTTCGGCCAATTTGAGAAGCAAAGACCTTGTTCACCATGCGTTGATAGGTTGCTCTGCATTCTTCAATCCAAAAGGCATCAGATTGTAGCAGTAGATGCCTCCAGCCGCTTGAAATGCCGTCTTGACTATATCATCCTCATGCATTTTTATCTGGTGGTACCCCGAATAAGCGTCGAGGAAACTGAGGGTGGAGTGGCCAGCAATGGAATCGACTAGCTTGTCGATTCCGGGGAGAGGATACCGTCCTTTGGGCATGCAAGGTTCAAGGTCGTGAAGTCGACACACATCCGCCATTTGCCGTTTGATTTCTTCACCATGACCACGTTGGCCGCCCATGTTGTATGAACGGCCTCCTCGATTATACCCGCACTTAAAAGTTTCGTACCTCGGCTACGATAGCCTCTTCCTTGTCACGAGCAAAACTTCTCAACTTTGGGGTCTAGGTTTTACGGTCGGGTTGACTTCAAGTACGTGAACGCCGACCTCCTCCTTGATTCCCCTCATGTCCTCTACTCTCCATGCGAAGACATCACCGCTTTCTTCGAGTAGCTTGATAATTTCGCTCGCTCCTCAACTGATAACTGCTTTCCAATTTGAATTTTTTGGTCGGGGTAAGAAGGGTTGGTGATTACTGACTCTAGCTCATCGACAGCTTCTAGCTCGGTCCATCTCCGAATTGTAGAGTCTCCACTATGATCTCCCCGACCTTTTGTCTTTCCTCGGCTCCCAAGTGTGGAGCTTCCTCGCCTATCATATCATCGAGCTTATCTCGCAACCTTGTTGGTAGGGGCCCCCGAGTTATTGTCTATCTGGAGGCATAGGTCACCTATGACGACTTGATCGACAATAACTACATCCGGATCGACCTCGGTGGTGTTAGAGTGACGTGTCGACTCAAGCATGACCTCGTCATTTGAGCGATAGGTCGACTCTACCACGTCGGTGATTGTTGACGGTCGGGTAGTTTTGGTGACCGATCGAGACGGCCTTCAAGTAACCATCGGCGGTCTCAATCTCCAGCCTCCCTTTTCTTTCTTTCTCTCGTAACATGATCCCGGATATGCGCGAGCCGTGCCTCAGTACGCAACCCACTCCAAACAGTGTGGGGAACTTTACTCGCCGGTGAGGAATTGATGCTACCATTCCAAGAGCGACTGTCCAGAATTCCAAGTATGGCGGCATAGTCACTATTTACATCAATTACGATAAATTGTACCTTCGAGACAATCCCGAGGGGTGCCGGCCTAGGTCGACATCGAGCACTATCTCGGCCTTTAGCATCAACTCGGTGGTTGGTGAAGCCCTCCAACCTCGCCATCATATCTCTCCACTGCTCGTCATTAAGGCCCATTTCCTTGAAAGTTTTGTAAAACAAAATATCCTTGCAGCCCCCGTGTCGACTAAGAGTCTCGCTCGTCGTACATCCATCAATGAGACCTCGGGATGACGAGAACTTGCTCCCTAGCCGCCATATTTGTTGCCAATTCGTGGGGTAGAAGGCGATCGCCTCATCTCTAATTTCTCTCCTCGGAGGCACATGTGGGGCCTTATTAAGCCGGAATATCTTGTGCTTGATGGCCGTGTTGCTTGCTTGTTCGGTGATGACTCCTGGGTTCAGCCCGGGTTGCACAGGTCCTTGTTGCCCACCCGCCGGCCGCTCACCTCCCCCACTCGAGGTCTCTTCACATAGGCTTCGAGTCTCCTCGTCGACCATTCTCCGGATGATACGCTTTAATCCTAAGCAATCCTCCGTGAGATGACCGAGTGTCTTTGTGGTAGTCGCAGTATTTGCTTTGTTGTCCCGCCTAAACTTGTTGCTCGGATTCATTGGGACCGGAGGAGCCACTCGACAAAGCATTCGAATCTCGGTTCGACTCACCGTGAGGGAGTGAAAGCTTCGGCACTTTCTCTGTTGCCCTAGTTCGTTCTTTCCGTTCTTATTGTTCCCTCCATTCTTGTTGGAGTCCTTCTTGTCATCGGTGGCTTCCACCTTGGGGCTCTTACCACTCTTCTTCTCCTTCCTTTCCTCGCCTAGGGCGACATTATACACCTTTTCGAACAACTCCCCGTCGAGTTGTCACCGTCCTGACCGTGAGCTCGTAGTCCATGTCGCCGAAGAAATACCGTTTGAGCAGTTGATGACCTCCCTATCGGTGATGTCTTCCTCTATCTTATCCACCATTTCTTTGAACTTGGTGAAGTAGCTCATCGAGCTTTCATTCTTCGCCCGCACCAAGTTATTCAGTCCGCGACGGTCCGTCTTCCGAGCTCCCTGCGGTCGAGAAGCGATCTAAGAACTTTGTCCCGAAGCTTTGTCCAAGTGGTGATGCTATCAAGCCCAAACCATTGAACCAAGTTAAAGCCGCCCCAAGAAGTGTGCTTAGGAGAGCTTTGCACATGTTGTCATCTTCATTGGCGACAAAGCACATAGTGGCCTCCAGATGTTGTATGTGACTCTTTGCATTGGTGGATCCCGAATATTTCTCCGTAAGAGGCTGAGAAGGTAGGAGGAGGTCGACTATCTCGATTTCTTTGGAGAAGGGTCGAAGAGTAAAGTCAATTCGTTCAACCTTTCCAATCTCCTTTTCTTCTTCTCCTCCTCCCATTGTTCGAACTTCTTTTTCATCAACGGCCATTCCTTGCATCGGGTCTTTCGTCTCCTGGGAGGGGGAACAACATTCGATCTCTCGCCTTCACTCCCGGGAGGAGTCACCCGCCTACTCCTCCCGTCTCTATGGGAATTGGCCCTCTCTCGATCCGACCGGGGATCTATGCCTGTTACTTCTTTGAGGCGACTGCGCCTCTCAAGAACAGATGGCGACTGCGCTGTCATATCCAAGTGGCGACTGCGCCTCTCCTCTCTTATAGGCGACTGCGCCCATTCCCGTCTCTCTTTGAGATCCCGATCTTTGCGTTCGGAGTGGAGAAACATGCCTGCTTACGTTGGGTCCATTAGCCGAGTCCTCAACCGATTGAGCCTCCCCGCTCTCTCGTTTCTATTGAGGCCGGCCCTTAGGTCGTTACTCGGCACATGTACGATAGTAGGGGCTCTACGAACTATCCCGTTGTCTCCATTCTCGTCCCACACCTTCATTTGGCCTCATACTCCTAGCACATTTGTCCATTAGAGACCCGAGTACGATCCATTCTTTCGGAGCGTACATCGGCCCGCTTCCGCCTCTTCCATAGCTATTAAGTCACCCAAAATCTGGGCTCTTTCTAACATCATCTCCTTCTTGCTTATAGGGTTGGTGGAGTGGACTCGCCACATTTCCAACGTTCACCCGAGTGGGGACGTTTAGGAGGTGGAGCTCACTTGCCCACGTCCATGTGCCTTTTGCCTCTCCTTGTGTCGCAAACCCCCGCCATCAACGACACCGTTTGGTAGAGCGCGTGGCTCTACCATGAGGACGATTTGGTGGGGAGGAGGCAAATTCAAGTTTTCGTATTTGCATTTGCATTAGTGTTGTTGTTGTTGTTGTTGTTCACTTCTTCACGCCCAGTGAAGCCTCGATACGTGTCCGTCCGAAGTCACCATCAGTAGTAGGTTGTTAAAAATTTTTAAGGTCAAGTTTGAAGCACGTTTCCGGCAATGGAACCAAACCGATGCCGCAGAAATGTGCTTATCAATCTTCCTCCACGTGGCAGACCGATCACTTGGCTCCTTGACTCCGAAAATGAACCCACGACTAGCCGGATGTGTCTCGGCGAAGACGCTCGGGCGTGAGAGTAAGATCACAGTTGTATATAGCTCAAAATGTATTGAATAATGAACTCAGAATACAAAATGGCAGTTACCTTTCACCGTTTGGTAGTGATGAAGTATTTATAGGCAAGAGTGATGTATTTTTGGGGAGGCGGCATGTCCTCCGAGATTATAGCGGCGGTTACTTGGTCAGCGGGCACGTGTCTATAACGGTCCCCGATTTGTAGGGATGCGGTTGTGAGCATTGATTGACCAAATAAGGCCGTGAGTGTCGGGTCGTCACTTGGCCGATTTAGGTCGAGGTCGCCACTCGTGGAATGGTCGACCCGACCGGCTGTCGGAGTAGAGCATGGTTCGTACCCGAATAGTAGCATGGATCATGAGGTCGGACTAAGTTAGGTCGGGACCTATAAGTCGGACCATGGGCTTAGTCGACTGATGTGTGAGATGGGCCTTGGGCCTTGTTCTGATTGGATTAGTTTCATTGAGAATGTGGGTGCCAACGCTATCTGTGATTGGGCTTTACTCGTTTGGCCCAATTCGACACTTTTGGTATGTTCAAAACGTAATACCTGTTTTAAAAAAACAAAAGCTCGTTTTCACCCATTTTTTTCAAATGTAATACAAACTATATGTATTACATTTGAAATGTAATACAAACTATATGTATTACATTTGAAATGTAATAACTTATGTATATGAATGTAATAGTTTATACAAGTAAATGTAACACTTTAATAAATGAAATTGTAACATATTTCTATAGATAATGTAATACTTTTACATGTATCATGATAAATTTGAACTCATTGTAACTTATTGTTTGAAAACATATAAATATCTATACATACGTGTTACAATTATGTAAAAATACTATTACATATAAATAACACGTTTGTTACATTTTAGTTATAATAAGTATTACTTTTGTCAAACGAAGAAAACATAGGGAAAAACACTATTACTTTTCTGTATATATGTATTACTTTAATGTATACAAACTATTACTTTATGTGCATACAATTATTACATTATGTTATAGTAACTATTACTTTTCACAAACCGAAAAAAAAAACAAAATATAAAATTTAATTTTTTTTTTTTGGGCCTATGAGAGGCTGCCACGTGTCAGGGTCGGACCCATGGGTCCTGGAGCAATTTTTTTTTTTTGGCGGGTCATGAATCCGACCCGTCTCATGGGCCTATGAGAGGCTGCCACGTGTTAGGGTCCGGCCAATGGGTGGCTGCCCCGTGGCAGGTTATGCCCCATGGATCATGGATCCGGGTAAAAAAACCCGTCTCATAGAAGAGACGGGTCATAGTGTTCTCATGGGAGACTAGCTCAATTATCAATATGTACTCCCTCCGTCCCATTAATAACTTTACTTTTTACTAAAATGGGTGTCCCGTTTAAAGTTTCACCTTTCCTAAAATGGCAAATAATCTTTACTATTTCACCCACTCATTCTCTCTCCTATTTTACTATTACACTCACAACATTTTTCAAATTTACTATTTCCTCCACTCATTCTCTCTCCTATTTTACTATTACACTCACAACATTTTCTCCACTCACCAATTTCCTTAATTTGCGTTCCCATCCCAAAAGGGTGAAGCAATTACCGGGACGGAGGGAGTATATAGATATATTGGTTTATTAGTGGAATACAAAAGTAATACAATGTTAGAACAGAGTCTATGTAGAATATACAAACAAGCAACAATCATACAACACAAGAATATCCGTGATTCATCAACTTGGCTACGTTCACGGGCAGAGGGGGAGAATATTAGATTATTAGTGGTATACCCAATTTAGTCTAGTTATTTTTCCAAGTATTTTCGGCAAGGCACAAACATGAAAATGCATAAAAGTAAAAACATTTTTGGTGAAGAGGATATATAAACAAACAATCTCAGAATATATAATACCCAAAAGAATAATTAGGTATGATAATTTTGATGTATACTTGCTATCTAACTATGGGGGATTAGGTATTAGCAGTTTGCACGTCTTCAAATGTTGGTGAAGACACAAAACAACACTGCACTTTGTAATATCTATAACAATTTTTAGATATTTATTAGGATAATTAGATTAACCTAAAATTATTGTTCAAAATATTTTCGCGTTAATAGCAAAAAAGTGAAAAAATAATTTTGAGACAGAGACAGTCTTAGGCGAACCTTACCATTAATGCAATGCAAGAGACTGCTTACAGAGTCGGCGGAACATTACCGAGTCGGTGGAACATGTGACCTCAAAGTCACACGGCAACATCTCAGTACGCCAAAGCCCCCTCTACAAACACATACTATGTGTACCTAAAAAAAAAAAAATTAAAAAAAAAATTACAGCCTAACATTAACATGACTGTTAAATTTCTTGAAAACTGTGCTTTTGATTTAAGCAAACAAGCTGGCTTTACATGTATCCTCTAAACAGCCACCCCATTTTCAGCTGTCATTTTTTTCTTGTTTATTTTTAGCTCCATGGATCTGGTCTCAGAATGTGAACCTGCCTGCCTGCCTCAGACCAATGACATACAGTAAAAACAAGAATAAGTTGCCAAGAGAAAAGACAGTAGGGATATCATACTAGGTTTAAGTTGCCTCCTTGTCCTTGCTGAGGAAATCAGTCCAAAGCCCAAAGACAGATGAAACTAGTTGGGAATTGTTGTTGTTCATCAACTGTAAACTTTGTTCAACCACCATATGGCACTTAGGAGGTCCTAAACCTTAAATTTACAGTTCCAAATATACCAACCTTAAATTAGAGTTCTGAAAATCTGGCTCGAAGGAGATCCTAAACCTGATACTCAAAGCAACTTCTAGGCCTCCAAATTAATTCATAACAATACTTTGATCTCCTCAGTAATGGGTGAAGAAATACCTAACTTTAGATCACTTCATAGAGACAACAATATCCAACATCAAAAAGTTCAAGCCTGCGCAAGGTCTATAAAAAATACTTCTAACATAAATAAGTAACTTTGAACTGAAAATTCTAGTCCACCATGAAACTACAGAGTACTAAATAAGCTTCTATATTCTACATGAGGAGCTAAATTACGCATGAGTCTACAATGCCATTCCCAAACACCAAATATAAAGGGAGTCAATCTACAAGCCTCGTCTAGGAAAAGAAACAGCGAACAAGGCTCTAATTTTAAAACCTCTAGTTTCTTACAACTTCTTCATTTACAAAAGTGAAACCTCTATAGATGAAAGGCCAACAAGTGCAAGCAAAATGACGCACAAAACTAGAAGCTGCCGTCGAGAAACTGCTAGGTTATAGAAAATGAAAGAAAGAGAATGCTCTTGTTGGTTTGTCCCATAATAAATCTCCTTCTGTCCCATAATAAATCTCGCATAATAAATCTCGCAATTTTCTTTTTGGTTTGTCCCAAAATAAAGGTCGTGTTTCTAAACAAGGACATAATTTCAGGGACATTTTATCATGGTGCAAATAATGTGCAAATATGTTCAACACATTCCTTAAAACGTTGACAAGTCAAACGTGATATTTATTATGGGACGGAGGGAGTAATTGCCAAGTAAAATCCAAACATTTGTGTATTAAATAGAAACTAGCAAATGAAGCAAGAGGCCCTTAGTTTAAAGTATGCCAATATTGATACATTACAGTGACATAGACATGTTGTTTACCATTACCAGTAATCTCTGCAAGAGCAAGAACCATCTTTAATATTATTTTCACAAACACGTAAATTTTTCAACCTTTGATATTATTTTCAACCTTTGATATTATTTTCAAAGGAGCATGGCAATCTTCACAAACACGTAAATTTTTCATTATTCTAAGAGGGGTTCCACGCTGAGTGTTGATTAGACCTGATGACGCCAAGCTTTTCAGGGTCAGGAGCGGTTCAAGGATATCTGACTTGATATATTTAGTGGTTTGTTTGTACCTAGATCACAACACAAATAAGCACCGTTAAGGTCAAAGTTGGATGTTACTCCAACTCAGGCCCTCGGGTGTGAGAGTAAGAATACTGAGATAATAAGGCTTTGAATACCTTGGAGTGTGTGTGTGGTTAGGGTTTAAGAGTAACAGGGCTTACTCAATATATTTGGAACTTACCTTGCCCAAGGGGACAAAGGTCTTCTATTTATAGGCAATGTAGTGGTGCTTGTTGATGTAAGCAATGAGATCAGCCCTATGGGGCACTTTGGTATTTGACCAGCTACACGTGTTCGCAGCTAATTGGCCGTGTCAGGGAGGGAACATTGACTGTCAAGGGGACATGGCTGAAAGGGACATGAGCAGTGTAGATGGCTTGGCGCATTAAATGAAATAGTAGGCGCCTGACTGAGCCGCATTAAATGCGTGAAGAGGGAGCCGGCAACTTGCATGTCAGAGCCAATAAGCTAACTTGCTCAGTAAGGCTTGATATTAACCGGGAGGCAGGAGAGATAACCGGGAGGCAGACATGAGCCCGCGGTCAACATCGTGGCCGCAGTCAAAAGTATTTGATGCGGGCACGGATGGAGCGGACATACCTCCTGCGGGCACCAATCTTGCGGTCAGGATCCCTGCGGTCTTTGATAGGGATAATGCGGGGAGGGACGCGGTCTTGACCTCAAGGGCCTATCTGTCCGCGGTCTTCCCCCCAACGGTCTAGGAACTGCCATGTCACTGGTTACTTGGACCAGACCGAGCGCGGGCCCGGTCCAGTAGATCCGGGCTCATCAATGGCCCCTAGCTCCAAGTGTGATTATTTATGGTCTGAGTGAGGAGCTACTAGAAGCTCGGGTTGTCCAGATCGCTCCTCGAGCGAACACCAGTGTTGGCGTTTTTGTTGGTAGTTGCTTCGCCCCATGGGCTTATGGGAACGTTCGGGAGGCACCAGTGAGAGACACGTGGCCCCTTGCATGCTGTGCCTCCCGGTTAATCAAGTGGGCCCCTTGGCAGATGAAAAGACGGGGCGTGGTACGTACAGGGGTACGTGTCAATCATCTGAGAGGGGTAATAAATGTTTAACCGGCGGAATTATCGAATATTTCAAACGTTGGAGACATTTCAGGGTTCGAGGAATGGTTTGTGGGTTAATTAATACGGGTTAACGGGTTAACCCGTATAGGTAGGCCTTATAAATACCAAACCCTTAAACCTCAAACCCTTTTTACCGTTTCCCAACCTTCAAAGAGCTTAGAGAGAGAATTTTCGCTGCGAATCCTGTGCTAGTGTTCTTCGAATCCAACCCTCAAGCTTTTCCTCGTAAGTAATTGTTAGGGTGTTTCTTCTTCATCTCTTTCTGTTTTCTTTTTCTGGGTTTTGAACAATGACTACTCGTGAATTTGGACCTCGCCGTCCTATAGAATTAGGAGATGGAACCACCCCTGATATCTTTGCCGTTTGTAAACGGACGGGGGGAATTTTCAGGAAAGTAGGTGCAGGGTGGATAAGAATTTGTCATCCTTAGGTGTTTTTTGTATTTCTGTGAGAAAGGAGATTGGGGGCCGTTCGTCCCACCCCGGTTGTGGGAGGCCAAGAGGAAGTATTTTTTTAACCGTGACATATTGGTGTTGGGGGATACCCGTAGGCTGAGAAATTTTGTGATGGGGGTTTTGTGCAGGTTTCCCCGCGAGAGAGATCAGGCTCTGAACGCCGTTGAACTTGTGAGAAGAGCGATCCGTGTCCCCGACCAAATAACTGACTGGGAGAAGTGTGAACTAATGGATCCTGAACAAACCAATGATGTGCGGGCACCGGGCACGGACCTGAATGACCCTTTAGATGTTCTGCCCCTGAGGACTATATTTCCCAATGTGCCCGCGGCCCCTAATAACCCAATCGAACTGAGTAGCAGCAAGGAGCTGGAGCCTCTGAATTTTGAGGCGACCGGAGGCGGGGAGAATGAGGCTGAAGTAACCTCTGCCCGCGGTGATGCCACCGGTCTCTTTGGCTCGACGAGCTCGGAGACCGAGGAGGATGACCGCGAGGTTGAGGATAAGAGGGCTGCGGGGACCTCCAAGAAGGCTAATGAGACCACGGAGATTGTGGATGCCTTCGAGGACTCTGACTCCGAGGAGGAGATAGTTGTGGCCCCTGCCCGGAATAAAGGCAAGAGGCCAACTGCTGGGGTGAATCTTTGCCGTGGCCGCGGTAAGAAAGCCAAGGAGGTGGCTACTATTGACTGGGAGGAGGACATTTATGAGATCTACAACCTTGACCGCAATGCCTTCCGTGTCTGCACCCTTGGGCATGTTCATTTGAAGGAGAAGGATAAGCTGCGGCCAGAAACCATAGCAGATGTCCGCGAGGACAACAGAGCCTGCGTTTTCTATGGGGCCCAGTTTGAGAATGGCTTGAGGCTGCCTCTGGACCCTTTCTTTTACTTCTTCCTGGAGTTCAATAGATGCCTGCCCATGCACCTGACTCCTAACGCCATCAGGGCTATTGTCTCCTTCATAACTGTTTGTAGATTCCTGGGCTATGAGCCTACCCTTGTCGGGCTTTATGCTTATTACCAGAATCAGATTAGCCGCGGCATCCTGAGCTTGAAGGCTAGGAACTATTCCACCCGGACCTTCTCTCCCCCATCGAACAAGTTTGACCAATGGAACCAGAGGGATGTCTTGGTCATCGAGTCTAGGTTTGGCTGGCCCTTCTCCAAACCCTCAAGTCCAGTCCCGATAAAGGTGGCCGTTAATAGTTATCCGGACCCATCCTCTGCCGACGGGATGCGCTGTGCCATAGAGAAACATCTGGCCACCTATCTTGACCGCGGGGAGGAGCCCGTTTATGATGTGGGTTCCATCGTCGAAGACGAGCCCCTCTTGATCTACTCGGGGGTGGCTCCTCGCAGGGAGGGCGCCCCACATGCCCCAGAGTAGAAATAGAGGCCATGCCCCGTGACCCTGATTGGAGGGTGCACGAGCATTACCAATTTGAGGCTGATTGTAAGACCTGCATGCTGGGCGCTGAGTGCGATCCTCCAGAACTCATCGGTCTCTGATTCTTTTATAAAATTGTTGCCAATTTACTTTGCCTCTGATTTTTCGAACTGTCTTCTAACCATTTTTCTTTTCCTCCAGAGTAGATCCAGAAGAGTATAATTTCTGATGGCCCCCTTAAGTGCTGCTCAGATGAAGGCCAGGAACAACAAGGCCAATAGGGAAGCTGCCTTGAAGAGGCAAAATGAAATGGGAGGTGTCCCGGGCAAGGATAAAACTGTGCCCGTGGTAAGCAGGAGGAGCGGGGAGCCTCTGTCTGCTCCCAAGGTTATCCCTACCACGGGAAATCTGCCTCCACCCCCCAGGGGTCCTCCTCCAGTCCATGCTGTCCGGGTACCCTCTCCAGGCCGCACTATTGCCTCCGGGCATAACCAAGAGCTGTCCAAGAAGAGGACTGATAGAGATGCGGATCTTGCGCACATGGAGAGGGCCTCCAAGTCCCAGAAAGTGGGGGACACTCAAGTTCGGGGCTCTACCGCCTCTGCCTCCGGTTCCACCACTGCTCCTCCTATTGCGGGGACCATCTGCTCGATAGCTGATGGAGAAAAACTCCCTCTTGTAATAAAAACCGAGCAAGTGTACTCACTACCGGTGTAGCAGTATGCAATTGCAGGGGTCGAATCCACAGAGACTCGTTGGTAAACAAGTAAAGTAAAATCAGTGAATTGAGTAACCAAAGTTTATAATTTTTATTTGATTTAAGACTAAAAGCATAAACTAAATAACAGAAACTAACTAAGCAAGAAAACAGATTATGAGCAGAGATTCGTAGATTGGATTTCACTTCACCATCATTCTATGCAAAATTTTACTTATAAAACATTAACTCAACTTCTAGGGTTCATTCACTTTAGTTAGGATCGACACGGTTAGGTGGCCGGATTACAATCCTAATTACTCTTTTTAATATTGTAGTGTCTATTACGGTTCCACAATATGCCAAGAATAAATTAAGAACACAAGAATTAAAGAACCTAACTTTAATCAATTTCTATTACGGCCTCAATTAAAGTTATTCAATCAATAATGGTCGATGTATAAATCGCCCAAATTAATGGCTCGATAAATACCCAATTATTCAAAGATGAGTTCGTATCTTAACATACGTCTCGAATCTAAGAACAAGAAATTAAAATATATTGATGAACTAGAAGGAATTAAATTAGAAAGAATTAAAATATTAATTGCATAAAAATCCGGTAAAGATCAAAACAATCTACAAATCTAATAAATTAGCTACTCATAATTTACAAATAATAAAAACCTGGATTGATGAATTAATCCTCTTCTTCAATTGCTCCAAGAAAAGAAAATAATCTAACTAATAATTATGATATTATGTTCTAGATCTCTTTTTCAAAACCGTGGCTGCTTGTATTTATAAAACTAATAGGTCAACAGTGATCAAAGCATGGAAAAGACTAGTCTGCCCTTGAGTTGTACGTCAAAAACGGCTGCTGATGATGTCCGAGCGCGGCCGCCCTAGTTGTTGCGCGGTCGCCCTTATGGGACGTATGTTGGCCGAGAAAATTGCCCCTACGTGCGCGGCCGCCCTTGGTGGAACGCGTCCGCCCTTGGTGGAACGCTTGCTGTGCATGCCTTGGCCCCAAATTCCTCTAGCAATGGCCCAAATTCTTTCCAAGTGGCCCAGCACAGCTCCTTCTTTGGCCGGCCAACCTTGACTTGATTTTGTACCATTTATATACTCGTTCCGTCTCGCGATTTTCTCTTCGCACTTTGACCACTTTAATGACTTATTCTGCGCTTCGCTCTTTGGACTTTTATTTTTCATTTTATCCCAGGAATTTTTATAAATTAAATTCGTCCAAAAATTCCATATTTCCAATTTGGTCCTTGAATTTTCCAATATTTCCCATTTAGTCCAAAAGCTTCCAAATGCCAGTTTAGTCCTTGAGCTCCGCTCCACTTTATTCCTTTTGCACTTTTTAGCCATAAAATGCACCTTTAAGCAACTCTATACCCTGTACTCATAAAATACTCACAAACCATATCAAATATACATAAAACTCGGGAATCGAACACAAAGAAAGCCTAAAAGTGCATCATTTGGATGGGTAAATACACATCCATCAAACACCCACAAACTAACCTTTTGCTCGTCCCGAGTAAAACAAAACTAAAAAGAACTAAAATAAAACTACTCTAACTAATAATAAAACAAAATAATTATTTTTGGGATGTTCTATCATAGATGAGTCATTGGCCATACAAGTCTCAGATCCTTACCAACACACATAATCAACAAGTGCCACCACAGTAATGAGATTACAATCACATTGAAGCATAAAACTCACAATTTTCCACCGCGGCCTGAATGATGAATGAATTATGGGAGGTCACTGCCAACAACCTAAGATTGTTTATGGATTCACTAAGTGATGCTCTAAACCAATATGTATAAACAGTACAACCCAAAAAGGACACTCATATGCACATTTACACGATTGTCAACCCGATTACTCGATATTGAAAGAATAATATGACTTAAAAGTTAAGATGCGAAAGATCGCCGGGCTAGGTTCATGGTTACAAATGAAGGTAAGGACATACGAAAACAAGAAAGTGAAACTAGAAAGTCTTCTTTTAACAATACATCCCCACTTTGATGATAAGTTCTCCACTCACCCTTATTACTTCCCAATGTGTCCACCCACAAACTAAAACTTTTTCATATATCAACATGGGGTTGGGCACATTCCACTACTTCCTTTGGTCACCTTGAAATATAATTTCACTTTTGATATTAGGGAGGGCTCGAAATTTTCATTTTTTCATTTTTTTTTTTTTTTTTTTTTTTTGCTTTGCACAATTACATCACGAAGAATGTGCATTCAATATATTTTTTTTTTTTTTTTTTTTTTTTTATCAAGCCCCTCTTTTCATTACATAACATGACCCTTTTCTTTATTTTCGTGACCACTTTCCACTCCACCCTTGATTTTCCAAACTTCCCCCACAATATTCCTATTCATTCCCTAGTTTCACTTTCTTGAAAAGGTGAGAAAAATTAAATTTGTGTATAGGTTAAAAGGGTAGGACAATGAGGGTACAAAAGAAGGCGAATGGTGGTCTAAGATAACCTCCCACTTTGTGAGAGATTCCATTCTTTTTCAAGCTCAAAAGGGGTTCTAGCGGAAAATTTTTAGTGACTAGAAAGTTTAAGGCTCACAAAAAGGGATTCAAAAAAATAGCCATATATATCAAGTAACCTATTGACGTGTTGTTGACAATCATGCAAACATGTTCTAGGGACCCCGAGAATACACAAAGTGATCCCATAAAGGGCACCTAAGTTGATGACAATGACCAAGAATATGATACGGAAGTGAGAGGTGGTGCAATCATAATTTAAATGTTTCAATGCAATCCCAATCACCACACTAATAATAGCACATGTGATTCTAAAATTAAAGCATACTCTAATCATCACAGACTTTGGCCAACATCCCAACTATGAAAAGAACAAAATTTTTAACTTTTTCTATTTTTTTTAGAGGGTGACACTATATATACTCCCCTATAAACCCACAAACTCGGAGAGTTGCCCACCCCCAAACTCAAAACATGCTATGTCCTCATAGCAAAGAGAACAAAAGCGTGCCTTAAGTTCGAAAGATAGCAAGACACTACTAAACAATAATTAACAAAACAGTAAAACATACCTCATTGGGTTGCCTCCCAAGCAGCGCATTTGTTTAAAGTCGTTAGCCCGACTATGGTCCCAAACTTACTTGGCCTTAGCTTTGCGGCCTTTGGACCATCTCTTCTCCTCACGGGCACAAACGCCCTTCTCTTTCCAAATCAGCTCTCCATTGTCAACAAGTAGGGGTAAAGCCACATTTATTTTTGAAACTTTACTCTTGTGCTTACCCCTCTTTCTTTTCTTTTTATTGGGGTTTCCACCCCCAAACTCAACCTTTTCTGCAACCTGCAGAACACCATTCTCACAACCAAGATCAAGAGAGTTATCATGCACAAAAATAGTAGCAAATATAGAATCAGATAAATCACTATAACTCTCCTCACTAACTTTATGTTTTGAAGGCCCTTGTGGTAAATGTGATGGAATCGACTCTTTATGGGAGTCGTGTGGGGTGTGATACGACCCGTTACTCCTAGAGTATTGGTCGGCCTTAATGTTACTAGCCAAGGGACAAACGTCCGCATTATCCCCACTTTTCTCACCTCCATTCACATCATATATGACCATTGGTACATCATTTATGGCTCCTACAAAATCATCTTTGGGGGAGATTTTCTTATCATTTTTAGACATAACAAACTTGCATTCTTCCCCCATGCCTCTCAAGGACACCACCTCGACACACATCAATGGTGGCCTTAGTGTCAAACATAAATGGCCTCCTGCGTAATGGGAGTTTTCAATTGTTCCTCACGTGATCCCTCCATACACATCACATAAAAGTCAATGGGGAGAATGATTTTATCAATTTTAACCAACACCCCTTCAATAACCCCTAAAGGTCTTTTGATTGAGAGATCCGCCAATTGCAAGTCTCTCATGGGTGGTTTCAACTCACATGCCCCCAAACTTCTAAAAACATGAAAGGGCATCACATTGACACTTGCCCCAAGATCCAACAAACCTTTAAAATTTTGACCCCCTAAAGAAATTGGTATAGTAAAGCATCCGGGGTCTTTTTGAACATGTTTAACCTTTTCAAACTCCACACCTCTCGGGGGTGTGGTTTTCACAACATTAGGGAGAGGGGTTTCTAAATTTAATGTAGAAAATACATGTTGAATCTCCCCACTCTCATCCTCATTAACCTTATCATTATTATCATCAAAACAATCAATATTATCAAGAGAAGATAGAAATACCTCCTCAATTTCTTCACTCTCATCCCACACTGTTGTGATTGACTTTGCTTGCTCGGGTGGGTTCTTCTCTTTCATCAACTCTTGGGCAACCTTCACAAGCTGCTCTACTTGTGTGCCCATCTTTTCAAAAGCAAAGATCTCGTATTTCTATTACTTTCTTTGCATCTCCATTCTTAATCGCTGGATCGCCGGCTCTCCAAGGCTCTTTATCATGTTGTCCAGGTGGTGGCACATGAAGAGGTTTCACTTGCTGATTATGATAGCCACCCCATGGATTGTAGTTGCCATATTGGTTGCCTTGGGGTGGTGGCCTTGGTGCATATCCATTGAAAGCATGTGCCTGTTCAGGATTATACAAGAAATTTGCTGCACGTGGACACATATTAGTCACATGAGATGATAAACCACAATTTGTACAATAATCGGTAATAACATCGCACCAATAGAAGTGCCACAAGCAAATAATTTATCAAATTTACTACTCAAGACCGCAATTTGCTTAGAAAGATTATCGTAGTGCCAAATCTAATACCCCCTTGTCCTACCCTCGAACTCTTTTGTTGAGAATTAGCACTCAACATCTCAAATAAAGCCTTAGTCTCATCCGGTCTTGGCTCCAATTGAGCCTCCAAGCAAAGATTGCCAACCATTGATTGACCATTGTCATTCAAGCCATCATAGAAGGCTTGGTTCGGTGAGGGTAGTGTGAAATTATGATGGGGACATTGCATTATCATCGTATTAAATCTTTCCCATGCCTCATGAAAGGGTTCCCCCACATCTTGGGAAAATGTCATCAATTTCTGTCTAAAACTAGCCAACAGATGATGTGGGTAATATCTTTTAAGGAACACATCTTGCAATTCTTCCCAAGCACCGATGTCGCTCTGCAAGCATCAGCAACCATGTTTTAGCCACTCCCTTAAGAGTGTAAGGAAAACACTTCAGTCTAATTTGCTCCTCAGTCACTCCCTGTCTTAACAAAAATTGAGCAACAACAATAATATATTCTGCTGTGGGGATCGGGCTTATTAACAGGCTCTATGCCCCTGATTTTTATCAGAATGTGGCGGAGAAGGAGAACCCGTCAGCCTTGATGGGAGATATTGGGATTGCCCTTACCAAGGTAGGGACCTTTCTGCCTGTCTCTTTACTTAGCTTTTGCACCAACATATTTCTGACTATCTTCCTCGCAGGTGGGCAATAAGGCTATGCGGCTTCGGGAATGCTGCGACAGCTTGTCCGCTGAGTTGGAAAACAACACAAAAGACATGGCGGGCAAGCTTCGTGAGCTGGAGCAAGCTCAGGAGAAGGTGGGAACCTTGAACTCCCTCCTTGATGTTAAGGAGAAAGCCCCGTCCACTCGTGAGACCGACGAAGGGTTTCCGGGATAGGGTGACGGAGTTGGAGAAGAGCCCGGAAAAGGCAAAGGGTCACGGGATGAGCTCCGCGGCGTAAGCTCCACCTTGAGCAAAGAAATAACGAGCTCTCGGCCAAGCCGGAGGCCACTCGTAAGCAAGTCCAGCCCCGGAGGCCAAGGCGGATGAGCTCTCCGAGAAGCCGCTACCCTTACGCAGTTTGACTTGGAGAGGGAGAGGATGCTGGCTGAAGCCCGCAAGGAAGCGGTTGAGGAGGATAAAAACTCCGAAGACTTCAAGAACTGGCTCAACTCCGAGAATTTGGCTCAAGATTTAGGCCGGTCCGGACACGTATTCGAACTTCGCGGCCACGGGCAAGTTTTCCGTGCAGGAGTTGGCCGAGATCGGCTCACTGGTTGCTACTGACGCGGAGTGCGTGCTCGGGCATGCGTTAGTTCCTCTGTCCGAGGAAGAGGTCAAGGGCTTGGAGCTGTCCGCCGCGGCCTCCTTGCCTCCCGCGTGGCGAAATCGCCTTGGCTCGATCGAAGAGCTGGATGAGCTGCGATTTGGGGAAAACCCGATATCACTCGGGGAGGCCCTGGCTCGCGTTCTTCCAAATGGGCCTGCCTTAGGTGATCTCTTTCCTCAGCGGGCAGCCCCCACTCCGGTCTCTGCTGAGGCCTCATCTGACCCCATAACGGAGCTTCTCGTGAACAGCCTTCCCTCTCCAACCCCGGCCACAGAAGCGGGCACAAAGGGTGTGGCCACCGAGGACCCCAAGGACCAAACTCCTTTAGTATAGGCTTTTTTGTTTTTTCTTGTTGTAATAGATGGTAGGACCCTTGTAAATATTTATTTTTCATTAATACAAGAATTTTTCCCAACTATTTATCTTAGTTGCTTGTCTTTTAGGCTGTATTTGAGTGTTTGCAATTTTCGAGTACCTTGATACTTGCATTCTTGCTTTCTCCAGCGTTTTTGACTTGCAACTAACTTTATACTCTCCTTCTGTGGTCAAAAGCTTAGTAGGCACTTTGCCCGCATTTTTTGAGTTTTCCTAACTCTTTATTCAAAATCACTTGGATTTTTCGTGAGAGTCAGCCCTATTTTTCTGTGACCGCGTTTGTTTAGCCTTGTGGCAAATTTAGGGGTCTTGACCCCGGTTGTCTTTTGGCTTTGTTAAACTTGTTTGATCACTCTCATCCATTTACACTTATTCCCACCTTGAGCTGTGGTGTAAGTCAAAAGCAGCCAAGGCAAGCTACTTTCATAGGGCATGTAGAAGGTGACCGTGAGGCTATTGTCTACGCAACAGAAGGTAGGAGCATATTTAGCATAGAGGCCTTTTAACCCCCCGGCATCTGTATCCCCTTATTGGAGGTTCACGCTTTTTGACCCTTTATTCAAAACCCCTTAGAGTTTTTTGTGAGGGTCTTGTGGCGATCATGTAAGCGGGCTTATATGTAGGCCTTTGTTACATACAGGCATGCGAGTAACGGCCCTAACGAGGTCCTTCGCGCAATTAGTGGGTTCGGACTTCAGGTCTTTGTCCCCACTAGAGTCCGTAGGTACGAGCATCATGGCCTTTGTACCTACGTTCATCTATATCCACTTTTTCTTGGTGGTGTCACGAGGGCAGGATGGAGTATCCTCCCCGCGATCGAGTACGAGCGTAATGGCCTTTGTACCCATATAGGCTTGCGGATCTTAATGGATCTTTGCGCATCAGTAGGTAGGAGCTCATATGTTGGCTCTTGAACCTACTGGCATCCGCTTGCGGGCATCCATCTCAGCTGTTGAGGCTGGTGGGAAAGGCGTTATAACTATTTTTGCACCAAAATTTGATGGTAACTTCATACTTATATATATAGGTGTAAGTACCCAAATCCGGATCGTCCAAATCCGTCAGAAAGTTAACCGAAATCCGTTAACTGGCCCGCTCCAGGTTAACCGGAACTCGTTAAACTCCCCGTTGCTGTGCCAACAAGACGTCCCCGGATCGCCGTGCATCCCGACGTCGAACCGTACTTAACACGTGTCATCTCACGTAAAAGTATGGCTTTCCCTGAAAAACGCATTTTCCGGCACTTTCCGGGGGCGTTTCGGACATTTTCCGGACTGTTATTTTAAAAAACGGACAAAACCGGGACCCGGGGACAAAATCCCACATGGCTGGTGACTCACGGGGACACTTGGCACGCATGCCCCCTCCCTCTAGTCACCCTTCAATCAAATTCAAAGGGAAAAGACCAAAATACCCCTGATTTGCAAGCCTAGTCCGGCCGGACTTCCTGTGCACTTTTCCTGAAATTGCCAGCAAGTCCCCCAGATTTCCAAAATACCCAAAAACCCCCTGGATTCAGTCCAAGTCCGTCCGGACTCCTACTGCAATTTTCACCCTATAAATAGAAGTTGCTGTCAAAAGCAAGAAGACCGAAAAATCACTCCAAAAATTCACCACCCCCACGGCCTAAGCAGTTTTCACCCCTTCCGAGCTCCCGTTTCGTCTCGATTCGCGTGAAACCTTCGTATTTCGATCAAATACGCACCTTACTACTTCGAAACAACCTTTCGAATCACCTTCCGTGTCCCGTACACACCTCCCGAGCCAAAGGAGTCAACCCTAGCCATAGGTATAACTCCCTCTCTCTAAATCTCTCGTTCCGTCTCGGTTTACGCGCCAGTCGCTACAATCGTTTCGAACGTCGTTATCGAAATGTAGACGCCTCCGTCTAACGGGGTCCGATACGTTTTAGCCCCTCGATCCTCTTCTCTTTCCGTAAGAGAAGTAATCACGGGTTAAAACGGCGTTCCGACCCCGTTCCGTTTACTTTTATTGTCATTTACCAATTCCGGATCGATTGGTCCGTTGATCGTCATTTAATTTCTGTCATTTACAAATTCGAGCCGTTTGGCCTCGTTGACTGTCATTTACAAATCCGAGCCGTTTGGCCTCGTTGATCGTCATTTACGAATCCGGATCGTTTGATTCCGTTGATACCGCACTTTAAATACTGTCATTTACGAAGTCCGACCCGTTTGGATCGTGATAGTATTTACTTTTCAAAGTCCGAGTCGCAACCCGATTCGTTGATCGCATATCATTTAATACGCATTTTTCCCGTAAAAATCGTTAACAATGTAATGCCCGGTTCAAAACCGGAGTTCGTCCGTCGAACTCTCTTTCAAAACGCGCGAAATGACGTTCGGCCTCCGAATGCTCATCTTCAAACTAAAAGCCGCCATTTGACACTTAAAATCATTTAATACGCTTTTTTCCCGTAAAAAATCGTTAACAATGACATTCTCGGTTCAAAAAACCGGAGTTCGACCTCCGAACTCCCTTTCAAACTCAAAAGCGACGTTTGCCACGCAAACGCTCATTTCAAACTCAAAACCGACGTTTGTCATTCAAACGCTCGTCTTTTCAAAAGTCACCTAATCAACGTTTGTCATTCAAACCAAGATTAAGCTTGTCATTCAAGCCCCCATTTCAAAACACACACACACACACACACACGATTTCGAGAAAGGTAGAAAGACTCATCATGCGAGGCGTTTCGGGCGATCTCGTAATACTCTACCCGAAACGTAACTTGACCTCCGAACCTAACAATCTCTGGTACAAAAAGCTTTTTACTCGTTTTTGCTGCCAATAAAAAATGATCCCCGTTTTTCAAGCCTTTTCCTAAGTTTTTGCTACCAATAAAAACGACACCATTTTCTAAAGCCGTTTCTCAACGTTTGGGCTCAAAATACAAAAACCGCGTGGCGACTCCTCATTTTTCCTTCCCATGAAGCGAGGTCTCAGACACCAACCCCTCCGCGAAAGACAACCGCGTTTCGCGCCCTGCCCGCGCGAAATCCCGGGTAATTTCAATAGGGGTCTATACTCCCTCCAAAAATTACAAAGATATCAAAAGAAGTACTTTCTGAGGTGATCGCTATTCCAAGCGTGCTTGAGCTCTTCTCCTTCTTTTGGTCGCAATATGTAGGTACCCTCCTTGACTATTTTGGTGACCTCATATGGTCCCTCCCATTTCGGGGACAGTTTATTGAAACTGTGTTGGGTCCCTCGACCTCTACGCTTCTAAGTACCCAATCTCTAACCGAAAACTCCTCTTATTTACCCTTTTATCGTGGTGCTTCTTCGCTACGCTTGTAGTTCACCATTTTTTCATATGCCCGCATTCTCTTTCCTTCGAGATCGTCTGTGTCACACCTTCCGTTTGCCTCATTTTGAGACTCATCGAAGTATGTGACTCGTACGAGGGTAGGGCAACCTCAACTCGGAGCCATTGCCTCGACTCCATACGTGAGCGAGAAAGGAGTTTCTCTGTAGAATTTCTTATAGTGGTGCGGACAACCCATAATGCAATCTGAGCTCGTCCCAACCACCGTCCTCCTCGCCCCTCCAAGTTTTTCTTTAGGGCGGTCAGGACTAGCTTGTTCGCGGCCTCAGCTTGGCCATTTCCTTGGGGGTAAGCTACTGCAGACTTACGGTGTTGCACTTTCATTCTGACGCATTCAGCAGTGAATTTTGCGGAGAATTGAGTGCCATTGTCCGAAATTATTGCTCGGGGGACCCCAAATCGACAATAGATGTGGTCGTGGACAAAATTGATGGTATTCTTCTCGGAGATAGTGGCTAAACCCTTGGCTTCTGTCCACTTGGTAAAGTAATCCACGGCCACCACAGCATACTTGATGTTTCCTCGAGCAGTTGGGAATGGTCCAATGAGATCGATCCCCCACATATCAAACGGCCACGATGGTACAACCAAATTTTGCTCTGTTGATGGTAGTCTGGGGATGTCCGCAAATCTCTGGCACTTATCACACTTTCTTACATACTCCTGCGCATCCCTTCTCATTGTAGGCCAAAAGAATCCTTGGAATTTGATCTTGTCTGAGAGGGTGCGAGCACCTGGATGTCCGCCACAAACTCCTTCATGAACCTTATAGAGTAAGTTAGTGACCATGTGAGTTTTGACACATCTGAGCAAAGGCTTGGTGAATGATCGTCGAAAAAGTACCCCATCGAGGACGAGGTATTTCGCGGACACCGTTCTGATGGCTCTAGCCTTTGCTGGATCCTCGGGGAGGGTCTGTTTCTCGATGTAATACTTGATCTCATCTACCCAGTCCCTTACTTGATCTTCAATACTGTTTATCTGAATCCGATCTATAGCAGGTCTCTCCGTGAACTCAATCTCGGCACCGCCTCCAATTCAACAATTTCTTGATCGGTTATTCTGGAGAGGAGGTCTGCCTCCACATTATCCTCTCTCATGACTTGGTTCAGCTCATAGTAGGTGAAATTTTTGATCATGGTTTTTGCAAGGCCGCAGTACTGAGTTAGCATTGGGTTGATAGTATCATACTCCCCCCTAATTTGATTAACTATGAGCTGAGAATCACTATTGATCTCTATATTCTGAACTCCCAAGTCTCTTGCCAATTCCATGCCTGCTATGATTGCTTCATACTCAGCTTGATTGTTAGATGCCTCGAACTTGAATCTCAAGGCCCTCTTAAATTTCTCCCCGCAAGGTGCGATCAGAAGAATGCCCGCTCCACTAATTAACTTGCTCGCAGAGCCGTCCACGAATAAAGTCCATATTTCTTCCGGGCGCTCTTTTGGCTGTGTAGTTTCAGTGCTCGAGCTATCTGGGGCTTCCTCTGATTCTGCCCGTTTTCTCTTCCCAAGGTCGCTGTCCGCTAATTTGAATGATGATTCTACCACAAAATCAACTAAGGCCTGCGCTTTGATTGTCTTTCTCGGGGAGTAGGTGATCTGGAACTCAGTGAGTTCGATAGACCAAGCTAGCATTCTCCCCGAAGACTCTGGTTTGTGTAAAACCTTTCTAAGCGGGGCCTCGCTTAGTACAGCTTATAGGATGTGCGTAAAAGTAGGCTCTTAATTTTCGAGCGTATACAAGCAAGGCGTAAGCTAACTTTTCTATATTAAGATAACGCCCTTCTACGGCGGACGCTGCTTTAGAAACATAATAAATCGGTTTTTGGGAGTTATTATCCTCCCTTACAAGAACAGCAGCCTACGCGTATCGCAATCGCCAAAAACAAAAAGCTCTTCCCGGCACCGGCCGCCGAGTAGAGGTGGCCGCCCGAGGTATGTCTTGACTTCTTCAAAAGCTTGATGGCATTCTTGATTCCATGCAAATTCATCGCTTCTTCCCCTTTTAGAGTTTTCAAGAAGGGGAGGCATCTCTCTCGCCGACCGCGAGATGAAACGGCCAAGTGCGGTGAGGCGACCATTGAAGTTTCGTACATCCTTCACGCAAGGTGAGGTTTCATGTCCAAGAAGTGCTTGAATTTTTCGGGATTAGCCTCTATTCCTCGCCGGTTTACCATGAATCCAAGGAACTTGCCCGCCTTTACCCCAAAAGCACATTTCAGGAGGTTTAGTTTCATGTTGTTGCGGCGCAAGGTTTGGAAGGTTTCCTCCACTTCGAGCTCGTGGGAGTTTTCCTTTGTTTTTATTACCATGTCATCAATATAGGCCTCAAGGTTTACGCCAGCTTGGTTTTTGAAGACCAGATTGACCATTCGCCGATATGTGGCTCCCGCATTTTTTAGCCCGGGGCATCATTTTGTAACAATAAGTCTTGCCCGCAGCGATGAAAGCAACGGAGCGGACATATTCAGGAGCCATTTGGATCTCGATGGTAGACGAGTATGCATCAATGAAGCTCAATACTGTGGGCCGGCTATAGAATCCACCAATCGGTCTATGCGAGGAAGAGGAAAGCAGTCTTTGGGGCATGCCTTGTTGAGATCCATGAAATCAACACACATCCTCCACTTGCCGTTGTATTTTTTGACCATAACCACATTGGCCAGCCATTTTGGGTAGGTAATCTCCTTTATTATCCCCGCTTTGAGTAATTTTTCCACCTCTTCCTTGATCGTCATTTCTTTCTCCGGAGAGAAGTACCTTGATTTTTGATGAATGTTCTTGAAGGATGGGTCATCATTGATTTTATGGAGGATCACGTCCTCGCTGATTCCTTGCATATCCTCCACCCTCCAAGCGAACACATCACAATTTGCTCTAAGGAACTCGATGAGTATCCTTCTCTCCTCGCATGAATTTCAGGTCAAACCTTAACCGCTTTACTCGGGAAGTGGGGGTTGATGACCACCTCCTCGAGCTCGTCGTTAGGTTGAAGGTCGCCGATTTCACGATTGCAAGGAGTCAATGATAATAGTTGGGGGGTTGACTCGAGCTCGGTTAGTGTGGCCATGGAATATATGACATCGCGGTCAATTTCTCCCTCAATTCCTCGATCAATGTATCCTCCCTCGATAGGGGCCAACTGTTTGAATTTTCTGCTCGTCTTGAGCTCCACCTTAGTGGTATGGAAAGAAAGCATGCCAATTGGAATGGGCGGCGGCACAAGTGCAAGGGCCTTCCCTTTCTTTGGTTTGTCCTCGCCCTCTATCTGCGGGCAGGATGTCTGGCTTTTACTAGCTTTTCTTTTTTCCTCAAGTGCTCGGAGGAATCTCCCGGGCTGGTTCTTGATGGTAGCAACCCCGCCCGGGGTGTTAAATTTCACCATTTGGTGGGGAACGGAAGCAACTATTCCCAATTCGGCCTGAGCAGTTACGCCGAGAATGGCATTGTATTGGGAAGGAAGATCGACCACCATGAAAGTGATTTTGGCCATCTTCTGCATGGGTTTTTCCCCAATAGTTACTTCAAACACAATCGTCCCCTTTACTCCCACGGCGTGATTTGTGAACCCCTCAAGCATGCCCGCATATGGAGTAAGATGAGCTTCGGTCATTCTCATTCCTACCAAAGTATGGTAGTAGAGTATATCACGGGCAGCTCCAGTATCTATCAACACTCGGCCTATGTTTGCCCGGTTGATTCTCATTCTGAGGGTAAGCGGCTGAGTGGAATGAAAAAGGGAGGAGGCGAGTTCACTCCTTTTGAACCCAATTTCTTGCTCTTCCTCCGGAGCTATCATGGGATGGAAAAAACTCCAATGTCCGAATTTGGAGGGAGAGCTGTTTGTTGGATGGGGGTTCCTCTCCAATGAAGTTTATATTGTAGTCACCCTCTTCATCCTCAAAATTGTCTCTTTCCACCCTCTCGGGACCACGCGGGGTTCGTGCCCGCGGCTGATTATTGTTATTGTGGGCGTTGTTATTGCCTTTAACCCACTTGGTTAGCTCCCCGTTGTTGATTTTCTGCTGGATTATTCGCTTCAGCTGGAAGCAGTCCTCAGTTCCGTGCCCGTGGTCGTTGTGATACTCACAGAACTTAAGCCTACTCCTCTCATTTGGCTTTCGAAGCATGGGGGGGGGAGGAGGAAAGTCTGAGGCCCTCATGATTACTACCCTTGGGTCGGTGAGCTCGGTGCCAGAACCGTTTCCTCTATTGTTTTTCGGAGTTTATCAGGCCCACGCCCGTTTTTGCCCTGGGCGGTGGTGCGTGGCGAGCTCGGGGTGGTTTCCTGGACTTGGCTTATTCTCTCTTTTGCTGAAGCTCGGGAAGCGAGCACAGTGGGCTCTTCAGCGGATGCAATGGCAGAAGCCCTTTCATACATCTCCTCGACTATTTTAGGTCGGCTGGAGGCAAAAATCATTTTTAGGAAGGAGGAGCTGAGCCCGCCCTCAAAGCAGAGTCTGATATCTCCCTCCTCGAGGTCCACAATCTCCTCGCTCACCTTCCTGAATCGAGATATGTAATCTTTTGTAGGCTCGTTTGGGGGCCTCGCTGACACGGACAAGATCTGTCTTTGGTCTAGCGGGCACCTCGCAAAGAAAGGCATTAAGGAAGATGCTTCTAAACTGGTTGAATGATTGGATGGACCGGGGCTTGAGGGCTAGCATCCAAGATAGGGCCTTGCCCGTGAAAGTCGCAGCCAAGGCTTTGCACATCACGGACTCATCCGAGGAGAATAGAGCCATTTGCCCCTCAAATCGTCCCATATGACTCTTGGCATTTTTGGAGCCATCATAGGTGTCCATCTGGGGGGGGCTTGCCCTTCTGGATAGGTGCCCGCGCAATCTTGTCGCTGAAGGCGTCCATGATGCGGCCACACTTCTGGGCAGCCTTTTGATGGGTTTCCCACATTTTTTGCATAAATTCCACAAACTCAGGGTTCTGATTATCAACCTTCTGCTTCTTAGCTCGTGGAGTCACGGCCTTCTCCTTGGCCGGAGCCAAGGGTCTGGCTTTGGACTTCGCACGTAGATTGGATTGGGCCTCTTCTCCAACCTCCTCGCTATCCTCCACATGCACCACACTGCGTCTGGCCGTCTGTTCGCGCTTAAGGGTTGGTTCAACCCGGTTTGCCCCCCTAGCTTGACTAGCAAGCGATTTAGGGGGAGCTCGTTAGGAGAACCTTTGCGACCCCTGAGGGAAATGGAGCCCTCCGTTGGCCTCTATCTCAAACATCTCCATTTGAGCGTCGGCGATGGCCATGGCCTCCGCGACCAGCTTGAATTTGGAGGCCAGAATTTCTGTCCTTCTCAGGATTTGCTCCGGGGAGAGTGGAGTGTTTAAGGCGGTGTTTTTCATAGGAGCTTGGGGAGTTTTTGGGCTATTATTAGGAGGGCTTGGGCTTTTTCAGCTCGGGCCTCGTCTGTCAGTTTGTGTATAGCTCTCTGAGCTGGGGAAAGGGTGTGTGACGGCTGAGAACGTGCCCCCATACAGTTAAAAACAGAGGTCGTAGCCTTACCCTTATTGACATTAGAAGGTGAGGCCTGGTTATCCTCCTCTAGGGTCAAATGACCAGCGTTTTCCAATATTCTAGACATGTTTGGAAGAGAAGGAAAATGACTGAAAAGGAGAGCTTTGACGCAGGTTGTTTAGAATACAAGGTGTATCTGGAAACAAAGATTTTAAACGGGAAAAACTAATGAAAGTCGAATTCCCGGCAATGGAACCACTGATGACGCCAAGCTTTTCAGGGTCAGGAGCGGTTCAAGGATATCTGGCTTGATATATTTAGTGGTTTGTTTGTACCTAGATCACAACACAAATAAGCACCGTTAAGGTCAAAGTTGGATGTTACTCCAACTCAAGCCCTCGGGTGTGAGAGTAAGAATACTGAGATAATAAGGCTTTGAATACCTTGGAGTGTGTATGTGGTTAGGGTTTAAGAGTAACAGGGCTTACTCAATATATTTGAAACTTACCTTGCCCAAGGGGACAAAGGTCTTCTATTTATAGGCAATGTAGTGGTGCTTGTTGATGTAAGCAATGAGATCAGCCCTATGGGGCACTTTGGTATTTGACCAGCTACACGTGTTCGCAGCTAATTGGCCGTGTCAGGGAGGGAACATTGACTGTCAAGGGGACATGGCTGAAAGGGACATGAGCCGTTTAGATGGCTTGGCGCATTAAATGAAATAGTAGGCGCCTGACTGAGCCGCATTAAATGCGTGAAGGGGGAGCCGACAACTTGCATGTCAGAGCCAGTAAGCTAACTTGCTCAGTAAGGCTTTATATTAACCGGGAGGCAGGAGAGATAACCGGGAGGCAGACATGAGCCCGCGGTCAACATCGTGGCCGCAGTCAAAGGTATTTGATGCGGGCACGGATGGAGCGGACATACCTCCTGCGGGCACCAATCTTGCGGTCAGGATCCCTGCGGTCTTTGATAGGGATAGTGCGGGGAGGGACGCGGTCTTGACCTCAAGGGCCTATCTGTCCGCGGTCTTCCCCCCAACGGTCTAGGAACTGCCATGTCACTGGTTCCTTGGACCAGACCGAGTGCGGGCCCGGTCCAGTAGATCCGGGCTCATCAAGACCAAACATCACTGCTAATTTCTCACTGTGTCGACATAAAACTTTTACCTTATCATTCTCCTCCATATCCAGTAGAACCACGGAAGTGTTTGGGGTGTACCCTTTAGCCCTCATTTTTTCCAATAACTCGTTCCATTTCTTCGGTATATTGTCAGCCTGGGGATGCGTCAGATCCCCAGCAACAAACTCATGGACCTTACCGTCTAGAGTAATTGAGCTCTGCCCACGTATCTTTCTCACCCAGTGGCGGATCTAGGGGTGTTGAGAGGGGTTCATCGCCCCCCCCCTGACTTTTGTTATTTTTACAAAATGACCCTTTGTATTTTTCAAATTTACTATTTTGACCCCCCTGAAACGAAAAATTCAGGAGGGTCTAGATCCGCCACTGTTCTCACCCCTTTCTCTCATCAAGTTCCTCACTCTTGCAACTTCTCTCCATGGCTTTTCTTCTGCATAAATATATGATAAAACCACATAATATCCATCATTATACGGGTCTAATTCAACAAGGTGTTTTGTAGCTTCTTCTGCTACTTCGAGATTTTTGTGAACCCTACACCCACCAAAAAGTGCTCCCCACACTACGGAATTTGGCTTGATAGGCATGTTCTTAATGAGTTCATATGCTTCTTGAATATGCCCTGCCCTGCTCAATAGATCAACCATACAACCAAAGTGATCAATTCGAGGAATAATCCCATAATCTCTACTCATGCTGGCAAAAAACTTGCGACCCTCATTTACCAACCCCATATGGCTACACGCATGTAACAGTCCGATAAATGTGACATCATTTGGCTTAACACCAATCCGAATCATCTCAGAGAAAAGCTTCATGGCTTCCTCGGCTTTTCCATGGATTGCAAGTCCATGAATCATGGCTGACCACGACACTACTGTCCGTTCCTCCATCTCCTTAAATACACTACGAGCAGCTTCTAAACATCCACACTTGGTGTACATATCGATCAAACTGTTAGAGATGCGAACATTGCTTTGAAATCCACTCTGGCTCGAGAACACGTGAATCCTCTTGCCAAGATCAAGTGCACCCAAATCTGCACACGCTGCAAGAACAGCAACCACAGTAACCTCATCAGGCACCAATCCTTGCTCCTCCATTTTCCTGAATAGATCAATGGCCTCTTTTGACTTCCCACATAGTACAAACCCCGTAATCATGGACCCCCATGCCCCCACACTTTTCTCCGGCATTCGTGAAAAGAAATCAAACGCAGCCTCAACGTCTCCCCTCTTCACCAGCTGTGTAATAATTATATTCCAAGTCACAACTTCTCTTTCAGGCATTTTATCAAACAACAACCGAGCATCATCAGTCGCCCCACATGATGCATACAAATGTATCATCGTATTCTGCAAAAACAAATCTGACTGAAACCCAAGTTTCACAATAAACCCATGAACAATCCGACCATGTAAAAGATCAGAAAGCTTCAAACAAGCCTTAAGAAGGAACGAAAACGTAAAATCATCCATACAGATATTATGATCACGCAATTGATAGAATAACCGAATTGCGTTAGCTGGGGAAGCACTTTGTGCAAGAGATTTCAAACAAGCGGTCCAGATAAAATAATCGGGCACATGGGAAAGTTGAAAGATTTGTTGGGCGTAAGAGAAAGAAGGGGTAAGAGCACAGACGGAGGCGGCTCGATTGAGCGGAAGAATGGAGAGAGGTGCATTGAGTTTGATAAGATGAGCATGAACTTGTTTGAGCTCTAATGGAGAAGTGAAAGTGTGGAGAAGATCGGCAGTTTTGAGGGTTTTGGAATCGGATTTTGAGGAGGGGAGAGTGTAGAGCGAAGTTACAGAGGGTGAGGAGTAAGACATCTTAGGTTAGATTGTTCATCCAACACACGGGTGGTGATTGTGATATGTTATGAATGGCCCCTTTGCAATGGGGGGTTCCAGATAAGAGATAAGGTTGTCTAAGAGAACGCAAAAGTGTGTGATGTCACACACGCTTCTTGATAAGTCAAATGTTGACTTAACTTAAAATTTGTTACTTTTTTTATGAGGCTTTGACCAATACATTCTTCAGCCAAGTAAATACTATCTTAAAGGACTGACATTTTCAAAACTCGCCAATAAGTCCTTAAGCTATTATAGACCAAATAAATTCGCCAATAAGTCCTTAGGCTATTATTAGACCAACTTTATAACTTTATGATTTGATCAATAGTAATTTTATATTTATAAAAACTAATTATCACATCTTTCAATTTCACATTTTTATGATTTGATTTCACAATAATTTCAAAGTTATAAAAAATGATTTCTTAGGTATTAAAACTTATTTCAAACTGATTTCTCAGTTATAAAAATTGATTTCTCAGTTATAAAAACTGATTTCTCAGTTATAACACTATGAACAACTGAGAAGCTGATTTCTCAGTTATATGATTTCTCAGTTATAAAAACTGATTTCTCAGTTATATGATTTCTCAGTTATAAAAAATGATTTCTCAGTTATAAAAGATGATTTCTCAGTTATAACACTATGAACAACTGAGAAACTATTTTCTCAGTTATACCACTATACAACTGAGAAACTGATTTCTCAGTTATAAAATTGATTTCTAAATGAGAAATTGATTTCTCAGTTATAACACTATGAACAACTGAGAAACTGATTTCTCAGTTATAACACTATACAACTGAGAAACTGATTTCTCAGTTATAACACTATGAACAACTGAGAAACTGATATCTCTGTCATAACACTATGAACAACTGAGAAACTGATTTCTCAGTTATAACAATGACTGAGAAACTGATTTCTCAGTTAGAGTTTAAGTGAATCACTTTCACTTGTACATCAAATTTTCCCAATCAAAACACTTTTCTTTCTTTTGTTCTTGGCTGCTTCCATTTAACTTGGCTTTCTATATAATACAATGGCTTTAGCCATAATCTGCATTCATATTCCACAAAATAAGCAGTCAACAAACCTCAAATCTTTACCAACAATATTTAATCCCCCACAGTTTTGTTTAAAACCTAAACAACATTCTCTCTTTAATCCATAAATAATAATATATGGGTAAATCCCCACACAATTACTGTGACAATAATATATGGGTAAAAACTACTGCTAAATAAGACTGGTATCTTTCCACATTCATTAGAAAATATACTTCAAGAGTCTCTTTTTTCAGTCATTTCAAGAAGCAAGCTGTGGAACTACAGACGTAACACTGACAGAAAATCTGCTCTTTTGTTCAGCATTACACAAACATAACTACCTAATTCAGGTACTAACTTAAGATGTAACCACTTTGAACCTTTCATGAACCAATCACTTCTTACAAGCTAAAAGAGTTCCAGCCTATAATGTTTTCTAGAGGTTGCACCAAAGTAAAATAGGAGTAAATCACACCCCTGCTGTAACATTATAGGAAAAACTATTGAACAATGCAATGTACCCCAGTGATTTTGACAAGGTCACCATGGTTAGCGAATCAAAGGTCCAAAAACCAGTTTTGGAAAGAAAAAAAATGCACAAAAACAGAATAAGCTCCCATATAAGTGCATTCCTACAAAACCAATCAAATTAAAAAAATAATTAAAACGATTCAAATATAAATTCATTCATAAACGTATATAATTAGGAAAAAATCTAGGGTTTTAGAACCAGATTATACAGGCGCTGGAGAAGCGGGAGTTGAGAGGTGACATTGAATGAAGAGACCGTGAGATAAAGCTGATGAACAGTTCCTAGGGTTTTCTGAATCGAATTGATGACTTGAGTAAGGTTTTGCTTCGGATCATCAGATGAGGAGGCTCCAGTTACTGTCAATTCTCCTCCAGATGAGGCGTCGTTGTTGCGAGGTATAACCATTCTGTTACCGCCGGCGACGGCGACGCTGGTCAGTGATGATTCCGTTGGGTTCCAATGAAAGAGACTAGATCGATTGGGATATAATAGGAATTGTGTTGTGATTACAAGCTAGTCAACGATGGAAAGAGACGGGTGGGGAAGAAGGAGAGCGCATAGAGAGAGAGAGAGAGAGAGAGAGAGAGAGATATTTTTTTGCGTATAGAGAGAGAAAAAGGAAAGAGCGACGTAAACTCTAGGGTAGGGCAAGGGACTTTTTGGACAGTTTCGAAAATGTCAGTTTTTATTGGCAAATTTCACCTATTGTCAGGGATTTATTGGTAAAAATCCCTTTTTTTATTGAATCCTATTTTTATAAGCATTATCGCCTTTTTATACAATCAAAATTTCGGCCATTGAATCCTATTTTCATAAGCATTATCGCGTTTTCACACAATCAAAATTTCGTGTATTGAATCCTACTTTAGAATGCATAATTGCCTTTTGAGCTCCCTCCCTACAACCACCGATATTAGGAGAGAATACATAATAATCAAATTTTTGGCAATGGGATCCTATATACCTATTTCATTCCTATTTCAGGACATTATCATCTTTTTTACCTCTCTAACAAGTGGTAAAAGGACAGTCCGATTACATTTCCGTCTCACCCTTTTTCGAATCTTACAAAATCGATAATTTTACTGGCAAGTGAGGAATTTTAAATGATGTGGTTGTGATTCTCGAATTAGTACTGGTACGACTCCATCTGAAAAATGAAATGAAATTATGGTTCTATCCCCTAAATGTCAATATTTTCATACTTCAATCAAACTTGATTCATGAAAAGCTACTCGCATCATCTAAATGTAACTTCATTCATCCGATTGCTATGGATGGTGCCTGATCGACGTGTAGGGGGGACTGCACAGTTACGGTTTTCTCAAAAACCATGCATACTGTGCTGAATGGTAATCGACATCATCTCAAACGAGACAAGGGAATAGAAGGAAAGAAAATTATAACATGAGGGGGGGGGGGGCAGAGAAAACAAATCTAGAATAAATAAATGTCCTGGAATCTAAATACAACACTCGATTATTGACGAAGTAAAAAAAATAAAAAAAAAAGGAGAGAAACAAAGAGTGAATAGCACAACATCTAGGTGAAATTCTTCGAAAGTGTTCGATTACCATAAGCTGACATGCAATTATAGGATAGAGACAATTTTCAGTCACAAAATGCACAACTGAGGTAATGTTTAGCATCTTCGATAAAAATTACATCAAACTAAGAAAATTAGCTTTAGAGTTTTATCTTGTATACGGAGTATATGATATCATCATTGCAAGTGCAAATCAGAACATTACATGATTGTTTTGCAAAATAAGATAACTCGTTAAAAAAAAAACATTTGAAACGCGTTTTCGAAAACAACACTGATGTTTGAATCAAAATGTCAGGTACAAAAATCCAAGGAGCCTAAGGGCACGTACCTAAGAAAAGGGATTAGACAAGCTCTACAACCAAGGCTGATGCACCTCCACCCCCATTGCATACACCACCAACTCCACATTTACCATTCTTCTGCCTCAAAACCTACATCAAATCACAGATAAAATATGCTAATGAGAAACTACAGCCTTCTAAGAAAAATTACACACATTGAGAGAAAGAGACACCTTGGAACCGGAAATGGTTTACTCACTCCGTCCCAGAATAAATGTCGACTTTTTCTTATGTTAGTTTGAAGAAACCTCGAGTAATAATGATATGTTAATTTAAATATACAAATGAAAATTTAAAAATTGTTATTGATAGTATTTATTCTGGTGTATCAATAACAAGTTTTATATTTTTATTAGGATAATTAAATTAGCCTAAATTTACTGCCAAAGTTCCTTCCTACTAACATAAGAAAAAGTGTGACATTTATTCTGGGACACAGAGAGTATAATGCATTCTATCATAAATTCAAGACTCTTGTTATTAGATAACATACCCCCAAAAGTGTCACCAAAATACGAGCCCCGCTGCAACCTAGAGGATGCCCCAATGCAACTGCTCCACCATGTACATTAAGCTTTGCCTGAAAGTGAAACAACAAAGATACTTCAAGAGAAGAGATTCATTGCAAAACAAAATGTTGGGTATGGAAATGTGAAGTTAAGCAGAGAGTGGAGGGGGATGGTAATGGTCATGAACTCACACTATCAAGTTCAAGCAATTTGGCATTTGCAATAGCCACAACCTGTATGGACCGCAAATTAAAATAAGATTGGCATAATCACATATGGCAAATTAGTTGTTAATGATATGATATCACATATTAAACCCAGAAATCTTACAGCAAAGGCTTCATTAATTTCGTAGTAGTCAATTTGAGAAGGCTCTAAGCCAGCCTTTGAAATAGCTTTTGGAATGGCAAGAGACGGAGAAGTTGTAAATAACTCTAGCGACTGCATGGTACATCCATCTCGTGAGTGCCCGTTACATGAAAATCAGGATATGGAAAATTCTTTTCACGATGAAATGTATCTATGAAGTACCTGGGCTGCGTCAGAAAATCCTGTTATCTTTGCAATCACCTGCAATCCAAGCTTGAGGGCCTTCTCCCCACTAACTAAGACAAGTGCAACAGCTCCATCACTGTGAAACAGAACAAAGTTAATCCAAAGCAAAAACCTGGAGGTCATGCAGTTGAAAGGCATACATAAAACGACAATGGTTAACGAAATTAAATTAAAAGCCATGACCATGACTGAACTATAATTTTCACTTAACGCTGGAGAACACATTTTATCTTTTAGCTCAATTAAAACCTTTAATGACCAGTACTCATTGTCTTGGTTGATGGATATAGAGAATAGAACAAGATGATTAATAAGTACTAAAAGAACATTTCAGCAAGATACATTAAGAATTATAACTGATGAGTGATGAATGAAGTAGTTTCAGGAAAGTCAATGGTAGGGAATGTGTATATATATGGGAGAGTGACCGGGAAGTTCTAAAAAAGTATCATAATGCTCGAAAAGTTCCTTCACCATGTTGTATTATAGATGCAATATTATATTCATATATGAGTGAATATAATAATATTGCATGCAGTATTATATATTACTGCATAAGAACTTCTAGGTCATTTCGATTTAATGAGGAACTTGAGAGGAAGTGATTTGTTCCAAAAGGAACATCCGGGTCAAATTCCCTATATATATACACAAAAACAATCTGAGTGCTGGAAATTATTTCCCTTACTAAACTCCTTGGGTTTTGTTGTAGTTGTACAAAAAGAGAGAAGTTTCCTACATATATAACTGCATTACATGGATTTGGATGAGGCTCTAAGTTCAGTAATTACAGACTGGCATATTCCATAATGTCATGAGTGAGTAGTTTTTAAGAAATTGCGGGTCATTTACAGAACGATAATGAGAAATGAGAATATCCTTCTAACTCAAAGTGAAAAGTAGCATACTTTAAGCCTGAAGAGTTTCTAGCAGTAACACTGCCGCCATTCTCCTTAAAAGCTGGTCGAAGCTTCCTCAGTTTTGCAGCATCAAACTGACGGGAAACACAAAAATGAATAAAACATATTAGCATGACTGTCCAAAATAAACAAAATAAAAAATTAACCAATGCAAGGGAAGATTTTAAGAGCAGGAACCAGAACAATTTCCTTTGTTAGGCCAAAATTATTATGTAACACGTTACGTTGACTTAGACATGAAGGGGAGGTATAATATAATTTGTAAAGGGATGGGTAGTAGCTGAATGAAATGAAATTTGGACGCCCAAATCCCGTATTGCGGGACATTCATGTGAATATAACAGAAAATGAGGGGTTAACTGCAATTCTAAAATCTTTTTAATATGCATAAACGACAGTAATTAAAACAGTATTTCACCTTCCCTAGATCATCATCCTTGTCAACAATTGTTGATGGCCTTCCCCTGGCTCCAGGAACTTCACTGCAGAATACCAGCCTATGATCAGCATGAAGATCCAAAGAAACAACATTACTTGTACCAACTAAAACTGTTAGGCTCCGTTTGTTTAGCGTAAAACATTTTCCGAAAAATGATTTCCTGCAAAATGTTTTCCGAAAAATGAAAATATTTTCCGGAAAATGAGATAAACATGTTTAGCGTAAAACATTTTCTCAATTTTCCGGTGCGAAACAAACACCGGAAAATGGGGAAAATGTTTTCCGGAAAACATTTTCCCCCAAACAAACGGAGCCTTAATCTTACAGGGACTATCTCCCACTCAAAGGCTCCACTATCTCGAGCAGCAATACCACGTTCAAAACTCTGAATAGCATACTTATCCTGCATATCATTCAAAAATGTCAAATGATTAATGACTTCTACTTGCAAAATCAACAAACTGTGTAGAATATCATTCCTGAAGAAAGGATCTAAATAAGGGATCTATGTCAGACAAAGAAAAACAATAAACAAGAGGAAAATTGCTCATTTGAGATCAAATAGTTAAACAGCAAAACTGAAGTTAGATACTATAAAGATGAAAAAATAATACCTTTGCTCTTAAGCATGTTTTCACCAAATTTCAGTAGCAAAAAACCCAGTAATTAAGGGTGGAAAAAATGAAAATGCTTATAGTGAAAATTCAAGCGAGATAAAATGCGAGAAATAAAATTTGACATATACTATGTGAATCACTTGGTCAATTTCTCATGATAGTCAAATTGCTTTATCAAAGATAGCATATCCGGAGTCACCCTACTCACAGGGATTCGTAAGAGTAATATTTACATATTATTGATCTGGATTCTGCATGTAGTATTACCAATCTCTGTTTTGTAGCTTAAAATGTGAGCGAAAATAGTTGGCTATGGCACAAGAGGTTAAGCCACTTGAACTTCAAGTATCTAGAAAAGATTGGAAGGGAAAACCTCGTTCATGGTTTACCCAAAGTGGCTGACCACCATCCTGAGAAATGTAGTGCATGTCAACTTGGTAAGCAATCCACGTCGTCCTTCACCAGCAAGACCGCTCCGTCAACTGCAAGATGCTTACAACTGCTTCACATAGATTTCTTTGGACTCGTCACCACTGCCAGCATTGGAGGAAGTAGATACACTTTAGTGGTGGTGGATGATTATTCAAAATATACTTGGGTTGAGATGATGATTTCTAAGGACGATTGCTATGACATCTTAACCTCCCTCTTTAGGCGGCTCCAAACTCAGAAAGAAGACGACATCGTTAGTGTTCGATCAGATAATGGAACAGAATTCAAGAACAACGGTGTTGCTCAGTATTGTGATGACCATGGGATTGATCACAATTTCTCGACTGCTGGTGTTCCACAACAAAATGGGGTTGTGGAAAGGAAGAACAGAACGTTGATTGAGACTAGAAAGACAATGATATCTGAAGCCAAGCTGCCTCAGTATTTCTGGGCTGAAGCAATCAACACTGCATGCTTCACTCAGAACCGCTCCCTCATCAACAAAACCTATAACAAGACTCCATATGAGCTATGGAAAGGAAGAACCCCCAACATTGCATTCTTCAAGATCTTTGGCTGCAAATGTTTTATCCTCTACAACGGAAGAGAAAATAGAGGTAAATTCGGAGCCAAGGCCGATGAAGGTATTTTTGTTGGGTATGCTAAACATTCAAAAGCTTTTCGTGTTTTCAATAAAATTAGTTTAAAGATAGTTGAGTCTATCCATGTTACTTTTGATGAACATTCTCTTCTTGAGCCACATATGGCTCCAAATGTTACTGATGATTTTGCTGAGCATAATAAAACAGGTGAACCCTCTAGAACCGCACCTGAACCTCAACCGCAAAATCCAACACCCTCAACTGAAATTCCCTCAAACCACACATTTGAAACCGCACCTGAAGTTCCCACTCCAGATGCAACTCCAAGGGAAGAGGATGTTGAGAATTCCCCCATCCAGCTTATTGAACCTCTTCGTCAACTTACCTTCTATGACTTCGCTGAAGGATCTAACAATGCTCCAATTGAAGATCTTCAGCAAACCTCAGTCCAACCAGACTTACCCCCTGAGCTTCGTGAAGTCAGCAGTCACCCTCTCTCTAATGTGATTGGTGATCTGTTTTTCGGTGTTCAAACAAGGAGATCGAACTATGATGAGCATACTTCTCTGTTATCTCAAATTGAACCCAAGAAGATTGATGAAGCACTCCAAGATTCCAGTAGGGTCGTTGCTATGCAAGAAGAACTCAACCAGTTTGAAAGATGCAAGGTCTGGACATTGGTGCCTAGACCTCAGGATCAAGGAGTGATAGGAACTAAGTGGGTGTTTAGAAATAAGATGGACGAGAATTGAAGCATCACAAGAAATAAAGCAATGTTGGTTGCACAAGGATATAGGCAAGAAGAATGAATCAATTATGATGAAACATTTGCTCCAGTTGCAAGATTAGAAGCTATCAGAATCTTCTTAGCCTACGCCTCTTTCAAGCGTTTCAAGTTATATCAAATGGACGTGAAGAGTGTTTTTCTCAACGGTGAACTGCAAGAAACCGTATATGTTGCCCAATCACCTGGATTTGAAGACTCCAAATTTCCCAATCATGTCTACAAACTCCAGAAGGCTTTGTATGGACTTAAGCAAGCTCCAAGGGCATGGTATGAGACTCTTTCTAAATTTTTACTAGAAAAAGGATTTAAACGCGTTAAAATTGATACAACTCTTTTTATTGCCAAATATAATGAGCATACTTTACTTGTTCAAATATATGTCGATGATATTAATTTTGGTTCTACTAATGAGTTACTTTGTAAGCGCTTCGAAAAGCTAATGAAAAGCAAGTTTGAGATGAGCATGATGGGAGAGTTAACATTCTTCCTCGGGCTTCAAATCAAGCAATGCGAAGAAGGTATTTTCCTCAGCCAATCCAAATACACCAAGGAGTTAATAAAGAAGTTTGGATTAGAAAATGTTAAAGCATATGATACTTCAATGGCCACCGACAATAAGCTAGATAAAGATCTAAAAGGTAAGAAGGTTGATTAAACCTTATATCGAGGTATGATCGACTCATTACTTTATTTAACTGCTAGTAGGCCCGATATCATGTTTAGTGTCTGTATATGTGCACGCTATCAAGCAGATCCTAGAGAAGCACATTTAATTGCAGTCAAGCGTATAATCCGCTATTTATCTGGAACCACTAACCTTGGACTTTGGTATTCCAAATATTCAAACTTCGATCTCGTAGGTTATTCAGATGCAGATTATGCAGCTTGCACTATTGACAGGAAAAGCACTAGTGGGACTTGTCATTTCCTCAGGAATAGACTAGTTGTTTGGGCCAGCAAGAAGCAAGCTTCAGTTTCAGTGTCAACCACAAAGGCTGAGTATATTGCTGCTGGAAGTTGTTGCTGTCAAATCCTTTGGATGAAGCAGCAGTTGGTGGACTATGGAATTGAAGAAGGAAATTGCCCTATCATGTGTGACAACACTTCAACAATTTCAGTCTCTAACAACCCTGTCATGCATTCCAAGATCAAGCATATAGATATCAAGTATCATTACCTCAAGGACCATGTGGAGAAGAGAAATATCCATTTAGAGTATGTGGGGACAGACAACCAGATTGCTGATATCCTTACCAAGGCTCTTGACTCCAAGAGGTTCTCATTCCTCAGAGAAGAAATGGGTATGCTTGAAATTAAATGATTCCATACTTTTTATTTACTAACTTGTGTGTTGAGTATAGGATGAAATTCCTGTTGAGGATTCAAAACACCCTGTTGAAACCGCATGTGCCAAAACCGCAAGCAGTCAAAACCGTCTGCATCCAACTGCCAATGCCAAACCGCTTGATGCAGCTTGACAGCTTGATTCAAACCGCGTTTCAACATTAGAGTAACTTCTGTCTATTTATTCTTATCTTTATTAAAAAAAAAACTGTTCAAATTCATTTTATTTATTTTTTAGTCCTTATTTGACATAAGGGTATTTTTGCAAAATGTTTTCCCACATTATTTCAAAATTTAAATGCATTTAATGCTAAGGGGACATGAGCATTAAAAACCCTCATGTCAGCCGTCATAGGGTTTTGTGCAGGAGGTGAAAGGGTGCAACAATTGGTTATTTCAATCATTTTCTTCTGAACATTGCTGCCTACCCCTTCACTTATATAAGCAAAGTTGGTGAAAATTCTAACCTTTTCACTGTCACTCTCTGCACACGTACTCTCTCTACCAACTTCTCTTTCTCTCTCTAAAAACACTCAAAAACCTCCATTTTTCAAACCTTAAACTGAAAATGACTTCAACCTCCAAAAGGCAAAGAGCCTCTGCAGTAACTAGGGCTCCTAAGAAACACATTCTTGATATGGTAACAACTTCTAACCCTAATCCTTTAAATTTCTTAAATCTTCCATTATTGAACTCAAAAACCTTTTCGTGTTCTTCAATGTCATTTTGGCTGATTTTGATCTTGTTTCTCAGTCATTTTCAATGATTTTTGTTGGGTTATGTTCGGATTTATGCATGGATTCCATATATGTTGCTTATTTCATGATCCATCCATGCCTTGAACACTGATTTGATGATTTTCAGTTTATGTTCTTCGAAACCCATTTCTGTGTTCTTGATGATTCTGCACAAAAGTTGTTATTTTAATGATATATTGTTAGTCTACAACTTGTTAGGATCATTTTGATATGCTTTTTGTCAATTTTGGTTAAGATTTGATAATCTCTGTTCTTGGTGTTCTTAAACTGTTCTTCAAATGTTCTTCATGATATTCATACGTTTTTCATGAAATTTATTATGTTTTGGATACCTTGATTTCTGAATAGTGTTTTTCACACTTAGAAAAATTTTGGACTTTTTCATGAATTTTGGATTTCACTTGGTTTTGAAACCGCATGCCTAATATGATTGAAACCGCTTGACCATTACTGTTTCAAACCGCATACTCCTTCTAAGGCTAAACCGCATGTTGGAACCGCTTTTCAAAATCCTTTGAAACCGCATGTTGTTTAATTTTTTTCTTAATTTTTGAAGATTTTACTAAGTATATAGGTTGGACACCATAACCTTCCCCTACAAAACACTGCTTGCATGTGTGGGATAAATTTGGATTACAATGCCACGTACTCAGTAATTCTGTTCTCAAATCCTCATTTTCTTTAGTATTCATGGTTCATTTGGGGTTTGGAAATTTTCATTTTTCAAACCGCACCACTGCTGAACCGCTTGGGTGCTCAAACCACTTGTGAACTGTGAATACAAAAATGGATCTAACACTTAATGTTTTCCTTTGTAGGATCCAAATACCTTCCTACCAGGGTTGGAAGTTAATGAGGCTGAGCTGAAATCTGATGCCTTGGGAAGGGAACTGCTTAGGAAGCTGAGAGTTTCAGGAATTCTGCCCCTCTTCACCAAGAAGCAGAATTTTATTATTCCATCTTTTATAGACCAATTTTATGCAACTGCCAAGCGTGGAGTGAGACTGCTTGAAGAAGGTCAAAAAGTTTCATGTCTGACTGCTGAAGTAGAAGGCTTCTCACTTTCTATTGATTATATTGACATCAGGAGATTTTATAATTTCAAAGTTGGTGGATCTCCTGAGGATGTTGATCAAGTAATCCAAGATGCTGCTGCATCCCAAACCGCCAAGGAGAAATCTATGATTGGCAAATTTAAGAAAATCCCAAGGAAAGGATTTGGTGAGCTGATGAGCCACCTGGGATATCTAGTTGGGAAGTCAGTTTGTGGTAAGACTGGGAACCACAACAACTTTACATCCCAACAATGGATGTATTGTTCTGCAATCTTCATGGAAATCAAGCTGCACTGGCCAAAGATTCTTTTCAGAGAGATATGTGATAGTGTAGAGATTTATCAATTCAAGAGGAAATGAGAAGAGCAAAGATGGAGACCTTTCTGTAGGATTTTAACCGCTCTCCTACTAGATTTTGATCACATGGAAGAGATTAGAAAGAAAAATCCTGAGTTGATGATTGAGTTTGGTAATGAGGAATCCCTAGGACTACTTACTTGTCACTCCTTCAGATATGCAAATGGAGATGCACTCTACAACCGCTCCTCAAGCGGTCAGGAAAGGAGCAAAGAGGTCAAGGAAGCCTCCTGCGAGAGCTGAACCGCTTGCTAAGAAATCAAAAACTGCTCCAGTTTCCAAACCGCCTGTTACTGATGGAGCTGGCCCCAGCAAGTCCAAGGAACAAGGAAAACCAATGAACTTGGTTGATGAAGAAGATGATGAAGAAGAAGAAGACCCAAGTATTCCTAACTTGGTTGCTAGAGCCAAAAAGGCTAAGGATGATGTTGCTGGGATGACTGTTGAAGAACAGATGAAGTTCTTTCAGGACAAGATTGACAGATTGGCAAAGGAACAGGAAGAAAAGAGGAATGCCAAGGGTAAATATACTGATGATGGAACCGCCTCCCAACCTCAACCGCAAGCTGAAACCCAACCGCCTCCATCCTCAAATACCACTCCTGTTCAATCGCCAGTCCAATCACCACACAACTCTCCTTCCAAATCCAAAACTCTCTCCTCCTCCCCAAACAGATGCACCAATTCAGGGGAGACTCCCAAGAAAAGGAGGAAGATGCGTGCCAAGAAAAATTCCAGGAAGGGTAAACCTGTTCAACCTTCTCCTTCTCCCTCTCCCTCACCATCTCCAAAGAACTCACCTTCACCAAGAAAATCCCTTTCACCCTTATTCTCCCAATCTACATATCATTCCCCCCAACATTCCCAATCCATAAATTCCCAACACTCAAACCAAACACCTCCTCACTCACATGCATTCCAACTCTGGCAATCCAAACCCTATGCTGGCCATGCCACTTCCAAATCCATTAGGGAAAATCCAACTCCTACCAATTCCTATAACACAAACCGCTCCAGATCTCAATCCCCTGCCAAATCCGTAACTCCTCAAAACTCACCCCTTAGACAAAACTCACCTCCTCCAAACATTCCTCCTCAAACCCAAATCGCCCCAGAAAATACCCAATTCCAATCGCCTCCAACTTTCCAAACCGCTTCAACCTCAACTGCTCCTCCATCTGAGTACTCCCAAATCCTCCAAACCCTCAACCTAATCCAAAGCCAACTCCTGATCAACCAAGGCCATGTTATTACTCTGACTGCTTCCAATGCCTCTCTTTCTGAATCCAACCGCTCCCTCCAAACCAAAGTAGATTCTCAAACCCTTGAGATGGCCAAATTGAAATCCTCTTTGCTTGATGCCATTAAGGGGGAGAGACCTACAGCAATTACATCCTCCTCAATCGCTTCCATTGATCAGACCACTTCAGCAGTCAAAACCACAGCATAAAACTACTTCAATGCTTTCCAAAAATCTCTTGAGGATGGTATGATCAAAGCCTTGGGAGATAAGGCTTCTGTTGCTGAGCTGGAGAAAATCCTGAATGAGCTTGGAGAAAAGATCTGCAAAGCCATTGAAAAGGATCTTGGAGAATTAAGCTCAAAATTCCTCACCCTTCTCAACTCCAGACCGCAGTCAGTTTCAGATCTCTTGCCAGCCATTGAATCTGTGCGGTTAGACTGTCTGGAACAGATTGACGTGCTTAAAGGAAAATTCGAGGTGGATCTGAAGATTTTCAATGATGCCATGAAGGCCAAGCTTAATGAGATCACAGATGAGTTCAACGACCGCTTGGACAATATAAAGATTGGACTCACTTCCAAGATTGAAACATAAATCCACAATCTGAAATCCTCCCTGAAGGTCACCATCAATCTTGAACCAATGGAGCAAGCCATCCAAACTCAAACCGCAGCTGTCCAGGAGGAAATCCATACTATATTCAATTCCCTCTATTCCTCCATTCATGTTCAGTTGGATGATATCAAGGAAAATCTCGTTGAAAATACCAAAGCGGTTAGTGCCAATAATTCTACAACCGCTCATTCTGTCAATGCCCTGAATGCTGGGGAATCAACCCTCACCAGGATCGCTGAAGAGGTTAGAAGAATGAGGAAGGCATTTGCTCCTGATCAAGCTGCAGCAAGACCGTGTGGAGCTGAGCCTAAAGTAAACAAGCCGCGCCGACATTGAACCGCTCCTTCCTTGTAATTCTTGAATGTCTTTTGTAAGTTGGACCACTCTCCTTGTATTTTCTTTGTCCAACTTATTTTGTTTTGTTTTTGCAACCATGAAATTTCCTTTCATACCTTGTAACTGTAACCGCTTGAGGTATTAATGAAAATTGCATCATGGTTCCAAAACCTTGTTCATATCAAACTGCTTGTTTGTAGAACAATGAAACCACTTATGATCTTAAACCTCATTCAAATATTTTTCAACTTAAAATCATTCTTTTGAAATGAAGTTTAAACATTCAGTTTAAGCTGCATTTTATACTTAAACTCATATTTTTCAAGTGCACTGAATGCATTTCTATACTTTTCAAGTTATAATTTTCAATCTTTCAATAGTATATAAATCTATAGCTTAAGCTAGTGTGTGCATTGACTTGGGACATGAATTACCATGTTAAATCTTATGGACATGTTTTTACTAAGTACAATGTTTGCTTTCGCTGTAGAAGGTAATGACATCAATCAAATAGGGTGAGATTGTTGGGTATGCATGTTTTAACCCTCCTATTTTTAGATTAGATTTGATTGATACCATAACCTCCTATCTATTTTAAGGACTTTAGGCCCATTTGTAATGAAGCTTAGACTTCAATTTTTAGCTAAGTCCATTTTATAAAATAGGTTAAATTAGGATTGAAGACTGGCACAAGACTCATTGGATCTGAGGATGCAGTTTAGAGTTTCAGAACCGCTTCATGAAAACCGCTTGGTGGAATTCCTGTCTGAAACCGCTCCTGAACTCCTAAGTGCAATCCACTGTATGAACCGCTCCATGCAAACTGCATTGCAGTTTCAACCTTGAGATCACACTGATGGAAATCCTCCTCTGGTGTAACCGCTTATATCAGAACCGCTTGCACACCAGGACCGCTCCAATGATTGAAGACTTGAAGTGAACCTCATTTGACCGTTGGAATCCACGTCAGCAATATCAAAAGTCAACCACCATATCTTTTCACGTGACTACTTTTCAGACAAGATCTGAAAGGATCTTGAAAAGGTGACAGATGTCCTAACCACCTTGATTGCAGCTGAGACCTGATCAGCTTTACCTGCAACAGCTGTACCTAAGGACAAAAGTGGTTACTGTGGACTAATGGGAAAGCATCAGTACTGTCCTTGCAACAGCTGTGTCCAACGGCTATATCCTTGATGCTTGGGTATAAATACCCCCAATCTTCACCATTTGAAGATTGCTTGAGAAAATTGAAAGTGCTGTGTTCATAGAAGCTGTAGCTCTACCCAGAAATTCTAAGTACTTTGAATCTTCATCTTCTACTTCAAGAAAATTATCTCAGCCCAGAAATCAAGTCTTATACACATCAAGAATCACTGTGCTCTCCATCTTATAGATTTATAGAGCCTTGATCTTGAACACACACACACACCTCACTTGTTTAATCACATAGATTAATCATTTGAGATACACTAGTTATAGTCTAGGATTTGTTCTTCATAGAAAAGATTTTAAATCCGAGTATTACTCATTGTACTTTGTAATCTCTCATATACTCAATATAAAATCTCTCTTAGAAATCCAAGACTAACCATCTTGGTAGTGGACGTAGATCGTTTACCGATTGAACCACTCCAAATATTGTGTTCTTACTTTTCTGCACTTATTATTTACTGTGCTTACTGATTATCTATCTTTATCTCTGTTTGATCTTAATTGTAGTTATCCATTATTAAGAGTTGTGTTTGGAGTTAACATTGCCAAAACCTCACTTATTTGTAAACTGCACTCACTGAAACCGCACTATCAAAACCGCTTTACAAACCGCACCTCAAAAATTTAGTACAGAGTACTAAATAAGCTTCTATATTCTACATGAGGAGCTAAATTACGCATGAGTCTACAATGCCATTCCCAAACACCAAATATAAAAGGACTCAATCTACAAGCCTCGTCTAGGAAAAGAAACAGCGAACAAGGCTCTAATTTTAAAACCTCTAGTTTCTTAGAACTTCTTCATTTACAAAAGTGAAACCTCTATAGATGAAGGCCAACAAGTGCAAGCAAAATGACGCACAAAACTAGAAGCTGCTGTCGAGAAACTGCTAGGTTATAGAAAATGAACGAAAGAGAATGCTCTTGTTATACGCGAGCACATATGATAGGATATTCTCCTTCTGTCCCATAATAAATCTCGCAATTTTCTTTTTGGTTTTTCCCAAAATAAAGGTCATGTTTCTAAACAAGGACATAATTTCAGTGACATTTTATCATGGTGCAAATAATGTGCAAATATGTACAACACATTCCTTAAAAACGTTGACAAGTCAAATGTGATATTTATTATGGGACGGAGGGAGTAATTGCCAAGTAAAATCCAAACATTTGTGTATTAAATAGAAACTAGCAAATGAAGCAAGAGGCCCTTAGTTTAAAGTATGCCAATATTGATACATTACAGTGATATAGACATGTTGTTTACCATTACCAGTAATCTCTGCAAGAGCAAGAACCATCTTTAAAACTATGGAAGCGGTTCCTGTCACGTACAATAATCTCTCGATTTGCAACCTTTGATATTATTTTCAAAGCAGCATGGCAATCTTCACAAACACGTAAATTTTTCATTATTCTAAGAGGGGTTCCACGCTGAGTGTTGATTAGACCAAACATCACTGCTAATTTCTCACTGTGTCGATATAAAACTTTTACCTTATCATTCTCCTCCATATCCAGTAGAACCACGGAAGTGTTTGGGGTGTACCCTTTAGACCTCATTTTTTCCAATAACTCGTTCCATTTCTTCAGTATATTGTCAGCCTGGGGATGCGTCAGATCCCCAGCAACAAACTCATGGACCTTACCGTCTAGAGTAATTGAGCTCTGCCCACGTATCTTTCTCACCCCTTTATCTCTCATCAAGTTCCTCACTCTTGCAACTTCTCTCCATAGCTTTTCTTCTGCATAAATATTTGATAAAACCACATAATATCCATCATTATACGGGTCTAATTCAACAAGGTGTTTTGTAGCTTCTTCTGCTACTTCAAGATTTTTGTGAACCCTACACCCACCAAGAAGTGCTCCCCACACTACGGAATTTGGCTTGATAGGCATGTTCTTAATGAGTTCATATGCTTCTTGAATATGCCCTGCCCTGCTCAATAGATCAACCATACAACCAAAGTGATCAATTCGAGGAATAATCCCATAATCTCTACTCATGCTGGCAAAAAACTTGCGACCCTCATTTACCAACCCCATATGGCTACACGCATGTAACAGTCCGATAAATGTGACATCATTTGGCTTAACACCAATCCGAATCATCTCAGAGAAAAGCTTCATGGCTTCCTCGGCTTTTCCATGGATTGCAAGTCCATGAATCATGGCTGACCACGACACTACTGTCCGTTCCTCCATCTCCTTAAATACACTACGAGCAGCTTCTAAACATCCACACTTGGTGTACATATCGATCAAACTGTTAGAGATGCGAACATTGCTTTGAAATCCACTCTGGCTCGAGAACACGTGAATCCTCTTGCCAAGATCAAGTGCACCCAAATCTGCACACGCTGCAAGAACAGCAACCACAGTAACCTCATTAGGCACCAATCCTTGCTCCTCCATTTTCCTGAATAGATCAATGGCCTCTTTTGGCTTCCCACATTGTACAAGCCCCGTAATCATGGACCCCCATGACCACACACTTCTCTCCGGCATTCGTGAAAAGAAATCAAATGCAGCCTCAACGTCTCCCCTCTTCACCAGCTGTGTAATAATTATATTCCAAGTCACAACTTCTCTTTCAGGCATTTTATCAAACAACAACCGAGCATCATCAGTCGCCCCACACGACACATACAAATGTATCATCGTGTTCTGCAAAAACAAATCTGACTGAAACCCAAGTTTCACAATAAACCCATGAACAATCCGACCATGTAAAAGATCAGAAAGCTTCAAACAAGCCTTAAGAAGGAACGAAAGCGTAAAATTATCCATACAGATATTATGATCACGCAATTGATAGAATAACCGAATTGCGTTAGCTGGGGAAGCACTTTGTGCAAGAGATTTCAAACAAGTGTTCCAGATAATATAATCGGGCACATGGGAAAGTTGAAAGATTTGTTGGGCGTAAGAGAAAGAAGGGGTAAGAGCACAGACGGAGGCGGCTCGAGAGAGCGGAAGAATGGAGAGAGGTGCATTGAGTTTGATAAGATGAGCATGAACTTGTTTGAGCTCTAATGGAGAAGTGAAAGTGTGGAGAAGATCGGCAGTTTTGAGGGTTTTGGAATCGGATTTTGAGGAGGGGAGAGTGTAGAGCGAAGTTACAGAGGGTGAGGAGTAAGACATCTTAGGTTAGATTGTTCATCCAACACACGGGTGGTGATTGTGATATGTTATGAATGGCCCTTTGCAATGGGGGTTCCAGATAAGGTTGTCCAAGACAACACACTTGCCACCTGGACACACCAATCCGTTGTCATTTTGATCATTCATTAATTAATGATATTGGGGGTGAAAATGGTTTGGCTCAAACCGCTGAAGCCGAATCGAGTCAAATCGATATTAGGAGAGAACGCATAACAATCAAAATTTTGGCAATCGGATCCTATATACCTATTTCATTCCTAATTCAGGACGTTATCATCTTTTTTACCTCTCTAACAAGTGGCAACACGACAGTCCGATTACATTTCCCTGTCACCCTTTTTCAAACCTTACAAAATCGATAATTTTACTGGCAAGTGAGGAATTCTAAATGATGTGGTTGCGGTTCTCGAATTAGTACTAGTACGAATTAGTACTAGTACGACTCCATCTGAAAAATGAAATGAAATTATGGTTCTGTCCCCCAAGTGTCAATATTTTCTTACTTCAATCAAACTTGATTCATGAAAAGCTACTCGCATCATCTAAATGTAACTTCATTCATCCGATTGCTATGGATGGTGCCCGATAGACGTGTAGGGGGGGACTGCACAGTTACTGATGTAGGAGGAATTGGGGATGGAATTCACGGCGGAGTAATACAAAGCCAACAACCCAGGCGGGCGCCTCATCCAGCTTCAAGCGGGCGCCTCAAGGTGGAACAACAACGACAACAGCCACTGGAAGCCAGGCGGCCGCATGGATTGATCCCAGGCGAGCGCCTCAAAGACGGGACAATGCTGATGACTTTGCGTTTAAATCTTACTTTGCTGTTTTAAAGTTTATTTAATTAGGGGGTGTTTTAGTCTTTGTTTGATATTTCGTTTTAGGGTTTGTTTTAGGTTTTAGAGATAGTATTTAAACATCTTTTAGGCTTTGTCAAACTCAGTTTTTAGTTTATGATATTTGATTTTAAGAGTTCTTGTGATTAGTGCGCTAATCACGAAATTTATCGGCTTTCGTGCTGCGTCAGTTGGTATCAGAGCAGGCTTAACCTGTCTTTTCATCACTGATTCGTTATGGGGGATCAGGTAACAAGATCTGATGACGAGGTTATTCACGAAATAGATCGTCGATTGGATCGTGCTCGACAACAGGAACAATATTTTCTAGTGTTAGAGGAAGAAGAACTCGACGAAGCGGATAAGCATGATCGACGTGTGCAGAAATATAAATCAATTAGAGATCTGAATCGAGCATCAAGGGAGCGAGTGCTTAGGCAGCGACATAGGATGGAAGCCAAATTTTATGTTGACAAAGCCGATCACTACATTGCCAAGATTCAGAAATTGAAAGCGCGTAGATCTGCAATAACCACCGCTATTGCTACGTTGAACGACGATTTCAAAGGAGAGGAAGTCATTCAGCAAGCCAAGGAAGAAGTGCAGGGCGAAGTACAAATAATCGAAGATGCGCCCGTTGAAGCACTCGCAAGTGAGGAAGTAGAAAAAATTGATGTGATTGCTGAATTAGAAACAAGCATTCAAGGAGCAACGGAGTCAGTAGCTGATGACGTATCAAATTTAGCAGCTCCTTTAGCTGAACCTGAGGTAACGATTGAGGACAAGATTATTGAACCTCCGATAAGTATTAAGGTACATGAGCATGCCCTAGTTGAGCCCATGAATGAAAACGTGGGTGGTATACTTATTCTGCACCATCAATTTTTGATATTGTTGTGGTTGTTATTGATTGGGCAGAAGAATCTAAATACAATGATATTTTTATTATTGATCATGGGGAGATTGTGGAAGAGTCCATGGAGGACGCTAATTTTTCATTCATTGTTGACTCTGAGGAAGATGAGACGGACGAACAACAGAAGGATGAGATTGATGTGTTAAATTTTTTTTCGAAGGCAAGAAAAGCATTGATTTATTCAAAGTATTTGTTCTTCTGGGGTGGATCTTGCCAAATATCAGATATGAACTCGGGGTCGAGTTCTTTTGAAGAGTATTTGACTGATGTAGGAGGAATTGGGGATGGAATTCACGGCGGAATAATACAAAGCCAACAACCCAGGCGGGCGCCTCATCCAGCTTCAAGCGGGCGCCTCAAGGTGGAACAACAACGACAACAGCCACTGGAAGCCAGGCGGCCGCATGGATTGATCCCAGGCGAGCGCCTCAAAGACGGGACGATGCTGATGACTTTGCGTATAAATCTTACTTTGCTGTTTTAAAGTTTATTTAATTAGGGGGTATTTTAGTCTTTGTTAGATATTTCGTTTTAGGGTTTGTTTTAGGGTTTAGAGATAGTATTTAAACATCTTTTAGGCTTTGTCAAACTCAGTTTTTAGTTTATGATATTTGATTTTAAGAGTTCTTGTGATTAGTGCGCTAATCACGAAATTTATCGGCTTCCGTGCTGCGTCAGTTACAGTTTTCTCAAAAACCATGCATACTGTGCTGAATGGTAGTCGACATCATCTCAAACGAGACAAGGGAATAGAAACAAAGAAAATTATAACAAGAGGGTGGGGGGGGCAGAGAAAACAAATCTAGAATAAATAAATGTCCTGAAATCTAAATACAACACTCAATTATTGACGAAGAAAAAAAAAATAGGAGAGAAACAAAGAGTGAATAGCACAACATCTAGGTGAAATTCTTCGAAAGTGTCCGATTACCATAAGCTGACCTGCAATTATAGGATAGAAGCAAGAGGCCCTTAGTTTAAAGTATGTCAATATTGATACATTACAGTGATATAGACATGTTGTTTACCATGACCAGTAATCTCTGCAAGAGCAAGAACCATCTTTAAAACTATGGAAGTGGTTCCTCTCACGTACAATAATCTCTCGATTTGCAACCTTTGATATTATTTTCAAAGCAGCATGGCAATCTTCACAAACACGTAAATTTTTCATTATTCTAAGAGGGGTTCCACGCTGAGTGTTGATTAGACCAAACATCACTGCTAATTTCTCACTGTGTCGATATAAAACTTTTACCTTATCATTCTCCTCCATATCCAGTAGAACCACGGAAGTGTTTGGGGTGTACCCTTTAGACCTCATTTTTTCCAATAACTCGTTCCATTTCTTCAGTATATTGTCAATCTGGGGATGCGTCAGATCCCCAGCAACAAACTCATGGACTTTACCGTCTAGAGTAATTGAGCTCTGCCCACGTATCTTTCTCACCCCTTTATCTCTCATCAAGTTCCTCACTCTTGCAACTTCTCTCCATTGCTTTTCTTCTGCATAAATATTTGATAAAACCACATAATGCCAATCATTATACGGGTCTAATTCAACAAGGTGTTTTGTAGCTTCTTCTGCTACTTCAAGATTTTTGTGAACCCTACACCCACCAAGAAGTGCTCCCCACACATTGGACTCTGGCTTGATAGGCATGCTCTTAATGAGTTCATATGCTTCTTGAATATGCCCTGCCCTGCTCAATAGATCAACCATACAACCAAAGTGTTCAATTCGAGGAATAATCCCATAATCTCTACTCATGCTGGCAAAAAACTTGCGACCCTCATTTACCAACCCCATATGGCTACACGCATGTAACAGTCCGACAAATGTGACACCATCTGGCTCAACACCAATCCGAATCATCTCAGAGAAAAGCTTCATGGCTTCCTCGGCTTTTCCATGGATTGCAAGTCCATGAATCATGGCTGACCACGACACTACTGTCCGTTCCTCCATCTCCTTAAATACACTACGAGCAGCTTCTAAACATCCACACTTGGTGTACATATCTATCAAACTGTTAGAGATGCGAACATTGCTTTGAAATCCACTCTGGTTCGAGAACACGTGAATCCTCTTGCCAAGATCAAGTGCACCCAAATCTGCACACGCTCCAAGAACAGCAAGCACAGTCACCTCATCAGGCACCAATCCTTGCTCCTCCATTTTCCTGAATTGATCAATGGCCTCTTTTGGCTTCCCACATTGTACAAACCCCGTAATCATGGACCCCCATGACCACACACTTTTCTCCGGCATTCGTGAAAAGAAATCAAACGCAGCCTCAACGTCTCCCCTCTTCACCAGCTGTGTAATAATTATATTCCAAGTCACAACTTTTCTTTCAGGCATTTTATCAAACAACAACCGAGCATCATCAGTCGCCCCACACGACGCATACAAATGTATCATCGTGTTCTGCAAAAACAAATCTGACTGAAACCCAAGTTTCACAATAAACCCATGAACAATCCGACCATGTAAAAGATCAGAAAGCTTCAAACAAGCCTTAAGAAGGAACGAAAGCGTTAAATTATCCATACAGATATTATGATCACGCAATTGATAGAATAACCGAATTGCGTTAGCTGGGGAAGCACTTTGTGCAAGATTTTTCAAACAAGTGCTCCAGATAAAATAATCGGGCACATGGGAATGTTGAAAGATTTGTTGGGCGTAAGAGAAAGAAGGGGTAAGAGCACAGACGGAGGCGGCTCGATTGAGCTGAAGAATGGAGAGAGGTGCATTGAGTTTGATAAGATGAGCATGAACTTGTTTGAGCTCTAATGGAGAAGTGAAAGTGTGGAGAAGATCGGCAGTTTTGAGGGTTTTGGAATCGGATTTTGAGGAGGGGAGAGTGTAGAGCGAAGTTACAGAGGGTGAGGAGTAAGACATCTTAGGTTAGATTGTTCATCCAACACACGGGTGGTGATTGTGATATGTTATGAATGGCCCCTTTGCAATGGGGGGTTCCAGATAAGAGATAAGGTTGTCTAAGACAACGCGAAGGTGTGCGATTTCACACAGGCTTTTTGATAAGTCAAATGTTGACTTAACTAGATTTGTTACTTTTTTTTATTGAATCCTATTTTCATAAGCATTATCGCTTTTTGATACAACACGGGTGGTGATTGTGATATGTTATGAAAGGCCCCTTTGCAAGACAAAAACTTGTGTGAGAACACTGTGACCCGTCTCATCCATGAGACGGGTTGGATCCATGACCCATTATCCGCCCAACAAAGCCAACTCATGCCTCCGCCTAAGTTGTTTGCATATGGGCGGTCGCCCAAGCTGGAATCAGCGGCCGCCCAAGATTGTCACAGCCCACATTTGCCTTGACCTAATCCTTCCGCCAACATTGCTCATTTGTGAAAAGTAATAGTTACTATAAAATAATGTAATGACTGTATGCATATAAAGTAATAGTTTGTATACATTAAAGTAATACATATATACAGAAAAGTAATAGTGTTTTTTCCTATGTTTTCTTCGTTTGACAAAAGTAATACTTATTATAACTAAAATGTAACAAACGTGTTATTTATATATAATAGTATTTTTACATAATTGTAACACATATGTATAGGTATCTATATGTTTTCATGTAAAAGTATTACATTATCTATAGAAATATGTTACAATTTCATCTATCAAAGTGTTACATTTACTTGTATAAACTATTACATTCATATACATAAGTTATTACATTTCAAATGTAATACATATAGTTTGTATTACATTTGAAAAAAATGGGTAAAAACGAGCTTTTGTTTTTTTAAAACAGGTATTACGTTTACTTATGACCAATGTTACTTTATATGTATACAGTCATTACATTAAGAGATGGTAACTATTACTTTTTCTCTGAAAAAAATAACATATAAAAAAAAAAAATTGGCCTATAAAAGGCTGCCACGTGGCGGGTCATGCCCCATGGGTCATGGGTCGACCCGTCTCATGCATGAGACGGATCCCTTGTTCTCACAGGAGACCGGCTCCCTTTGCAATGGGGGGTTCCAGATAAGAGATAAGGTAGACAACGCGAAAGTGTGCACACACGCTTCTTGATAAGTCGGGGGGGTTCCAGATAAGAGATAAGGTTGTCGAAGACAACGCGAAAGTGTGCACACACGCTTCTTCATTTGATAAGTCAAATGTTGATTTAACTTAAGATTTGCTACTTTTTTTTATTGAATCCTATTTTCATAAGCATTATTGCCTTTTGATACAATCAAAATTTCGGCTATTGAATCCTATTTTCATAAGCATTATCGCGTTTTGACACAATCAAAATTTCGGGTATTGAATCCTACTTTAGAATGCATAATCGCCTTTTGAGCTCCCTCCCTACAACCATCGATATTAGGAGAGAACGCATAACAATCAATTTTTTGGCAATGAGATCCTATATATCTATTTCATTCCTATTTCAGGACATTATTATCTTTTTTACCTCTCTAACAAGTGGTAACAGGACAGTCCGATTACATTTCCGTCTCACCCTTTTTCAAACCTTACAAAATCGATAATTATACTGGCAAGTGAGGAATTCTAAATGATGTGGTTGTGGTTCTCGAATTAGTACTAGTACGACTCCATCTGAAAAATGAAAGAAATTATGGTTCTATCCCCTAAGTGTCAATATTTTCATACTTCAATCAAACTTGATTCATGAAAAGCATGAAAAGCTACTCGCATCATCTAAATGTAACTTCTGATGCGATTATGGAAAATAGATTGGGCCGGTCACTAAGGATTGGGCCCAATAGCGAGACATGGGCGGAGCCCACTGGACCTAAGCCACGCAAGAAAGTTTGTGGCAACGGAGCGACATTAAAGGTTTAGGCGACATAGGGCAAGGTGCGATAATGGTAAGAAGGAGCGTGAGAGTACAACCACGTAAATGATAGGGTTATGCTAGAAGCATGGCAGAATGTCAATAACTCATTATAATTATGTATATAAGGGGGACCCATTTTCCCATGGGGTATTCGGTTTAGGGCGACATTCTAAATGTCGCCCCCTTTTCCCTTGATTGCCGAAAATGCGACATGGGCGCTTGGGCGTTCTCGGGGCCTCGTTCTAGTTGGCGCCTAGCCCCTAACCCTAGCCGCCTGTGATGGGTGATTGGTGTGACAAGGTGAATAGTGAAATCCCACTAACTTGGAGTTGGTTGAGGGACCTTGAATGGATGATTGACATGTGTCCCCCCATGTGCAAGGCACATGGGGGCTTGGGAGTATATAAAGGTGAACATTTCATTTTGCATGGTATGTCTCTCTCTCTCTACTCTCTCTCTCTAGCGTTTTCCGTTGATATTATAATCACCGTGAACTTCTAACCTTACTCTCACGCCGGAGGGGGTTCGTCGGAGTCACCCCCGGCCTAGCTCACGTGTGTTCTTGTGCGTAGGCAACCAACCAAGGAAGGAAGCAGCCGGAGTATCCCATTCTCCTCAGTTCCTGTGCAACCACAATTTCTTATGGTAGCATCAGTTGGTTCCGTTGCCGGGACCTAAAATCTCTTTCCTTGTTGGTTGATAAAGGTTTGGTGCTGGTCGGAGGTTCACCGTCAGTTGCTATTTCATTTGGTTCATGTTCTTGGGGTTCCGTGTTCTTGATAGTAGCAAAGAAAATTGTGTTCAAGGTTGCTGCTTGGGGGTTGGGTTGTTTTTTTTCAGCTTGTGATTGTTTGTAAACCCAGAAAGTGATCAGAATGGGTCAAGATAAGAATGCTCAGGCGAAGGAAACCCAGAATCCGGCGTTGGAGACCCCCAACCCGAAGGATGCCCGCAAGGCGAGATCAGGGACTGCGCGGGAAGGCGAGGTGCACACTTCTGAGACCGATTCGGCAATCAGGAGTGCTCGAAGGCGAGAAGAGCGGGAGCGAGTTGAAAGGGTTAAGGGAAAGGCTGGTGAGCAGAATCCCGCTCCTTCAAAAACTAATAGTGCAAGAGCGATGGCTGATCAGTTGAGGAAAGAGAACGAGCTAATGATGAAGGTTCTCGCGAATAATGAGAGGTTGAGAAAAATGGGTCAGGCACCCACTGTGATCCCGCCTGAGGTGTCGGTTGAAGTTGTTGGGCAAGATAGGGGAGGAGAGCGAAATGTTAGCCAGAATGTATCAAAGAGGGATGATGGGCGGGAGAGAGACTTGTCGCCGCCCAAAAATCCGGGAAGGGATCATAGACGGCGAAATGTTAGTAAAGCGAGATCTGAAGGCGCTGGGGGCAAGAGGAAGAACTCAGATCGTGAAGAGAGGAGGGTTTATCACAAGTCAGGAAACTCGCGCGACGAGTCATATTATTTTGGGTATGAAAGCGACGAAGGATCAACTGCAGACAGAGATTATGTGTCTAGTCGCTCGAGGTACTCAGATGATGGGACATACGTAGAAGAAAGGTCTCAAAGGTCAAGGCATTCTGATAGAGCTTGCCGAGATGAAGTGTCACCGCGCGATAAAGATCGTAGACGGCGTCAAAGGAGGGATAGGGAAAAGGAAAGGGAAAAGGCGGAGAAAGCCGCAGAAGCTGAGAAGATCGCAGAGGCGATTAAGGTTGCGGAGGCTTTGAAAGCCGCAGAGGCGACTAAAGCCGCCGAACTGGAGAATGCTAAGAAAAATGAGGATGACAAGTGGAAGTCTGAAATGGCAGAAATGGCGAAGAAGATTAGAGAGTTAGAGGCGGGAACAAAGCCTGCAGAGGTGAAAGGTTCTTACTTGGCCCCGTTTGCAAAGAATATCCGGATTGCCGCCCCTGATCCGTCATTTCGCATTCCGAATTTGTCAAGCTATTCGGGAAGTTCTAGAGTTAACACTCATATTGGCGGGTTTGAGGTTATCTTGTCGTTATTAACGGAAAATGAGGCTGTGATATGTAAGGCATTTGCGAGAACTCTCGTTGATCATGCCCTAGAATGGTTTTTGGCACAGCTAGCAGAATCAGTTCTCGGATATCAAGATCTTAAAGCTAAGTTTTTGGCGAGATTCAGTGGATCAGGAGCGCAGCCCGTGCAAAAAACCGAGCTGTGTAGCCTCAAGCAGTGGGAAGGAGAGGAGATTTCTGCTTTTACTGACATGTTTATGGATGTCGCAAATTGCATCGCCGATGTTACCCAGGGCGAGATCATCATGTTGTTTAATGCAAGTTTGGTGCTGGGCATTTCAAGCAGGAATTTTGTATGAGGCTGCCGAAGACGACTGGCGAGTTGTATGAAAGGGTTAGAGCATACTGTAGCGGCGGTAATGAGCCAGGAGTTAAGGCTACCCATGCGGCCACAGGTTCTAGTAAGAAGAATGTGAAGGAAAGAATTGAGGTTGTGAAAGATGAGAGTAAAAGTGATAAAGGAGGTCGCAGCGGGAATCGTGCTGGTGGGAGCAGGAATAGCCGTGATCGAGGTCAGGATCAGAGGAAGATGATCAAATTTAGTAGGCTGAACACCACTTTGAGCGAGATCTTGAGAAAGGAGGACTTCCCAGAGCCATATGCCATCAGAGAAGGATCCTATGCGGCCAGGGATCAGAACAGTTATTGTGACTTTCACAAAGACAAGGGGCACGGACAGGGGATTGCTATAATTTGAGAAGGATAGTGCAGTCGAGAATTGATAAAGGCGAGTTCAAGCAGTATCTCGAAGGCAGTAAAGGGCGAGATGAAGGGGTGCGGCAAGAGAGAGCTCAGGATCGGAATGTTGTTGATGTTATTCAGGATCCATTGCCCAGCGTTGCCCAGTTGGATAATAAAATTATGATGCTGTCGCACAGTTTTGACATCCCTCCGTTTGTCGCCAGCGAGGATAGGGTGATCAGTTTTTCGAGAAGCGAGTTGGCAGCGACAAAGGGTCACGGGAACCAACCAGTGATTATAACCATATGTCCGGGAAACAACATAGTTCAGCGCGTGATGGTCGATTCGGGAGCAAGTCGGAATGTACTGTATTATGAGGCTTTTAAGAGGATGAATTACACTGACGCGAACTTGGTGCCCTATAAGGGATTTTTGGAGGGATTCACGAATCATTCGGTTAAAGTAAAGGGGACAATCGTGCTGGAGGTAGAGATTGGAGAGGGCGAGATGGCGAGAAGCGAGAACGTAGAATTCATGGTGATTGACTTAGTCTTTCCCTACAATGCTATTGTCGGAATTCCTTTTATGTTGAGTTTTGAAATGGTGTTGTCCATCCCGCATCAGAGGGTAAAGTATCCGACTTCTAGAGGCGTGGGTTGTTTGAAGAGTGAAGCTATCACAGTGGCGAGAAAGAAGAAAGAGATGATAAAAGCCAAGGGGGTTTCTACCAGTTCATTAACGACAAAATCTGATTCTCGCCAGCTGAGGATTAATATGATTGAGTTTGTTGAATCTGAGAATGACTGGGTAGTGACTGAAAGTATGTAGAACGGCACGGCTTTGGTTGTCGCAGGGACGAGTTTTGAGGATGAGCAAGAAAAGGAGACGATGGTTGTACGATAGCCTGATTATGTAAGCTCTGAGCAGGATGTAGCAGGAGAGCTTGATCTGGGTATGGAAGTCGTGAATGTGGCGCCAAGCTTGAGCTATGCCAGGATGGTTCAGTTTGTGCGGATGGGGGAGCCCCGAATCGAGGAGATAATGATGGAAGAAATTGTTGATGATTCGGAGGAGGATTGTGAAACAGTGGAGGTTGAGGATAAAGATGGGCGACCTACGGGCAACACGTTTGATGACCCTGGAATGGTGATTCCCGCCAAAAGTCTAATCGACAAGAAGCGAAAAAGAATTGAAGTTGAGACTTTGCAAACGCGAGATGAGCCAGAGATTCAGGCTGATGAGGAGCTGGAAGAAGTCGAGATCAATCGATACTTCCCAGAGCAGAAAGTCAAGATTGGGAAGCAGTTGTTCAGGGATGAGCGAGAACGATTGGTCGAATTTTTGAAAGATAATTTGGATGTGTTTGCGTGGCGGCCTGAGGATATGAGGGGCATTGATGAAAATGTCGCCATGCATTGCCTAAATGCCGATCCAAATGTTGAACCGTTCAAGCAGAAGGTTAGGCACTTGTCGCCGGAGAAGGAGAATGCAGTCTTGGAGGAAGTAGATAAATTATTGAAGGCATGAATCATAGAGAAGATCCAGTACCCAGTTTGGTTAGCATGTCCAGTTATGGTGCTGAAATCGAATAAGAAATGGCGGATGTGCATCGACTTTACCGACTTGAATACCGCCTGCCCCAAGGATTGTTACCCGCTGCCCAAGATAGATAAGTTGGTTGATTCGATTGCCGGCCACTGGGTTTTCAGTTTTATTGATGCGTATTCAGGTTACCATCAGATTAAAATGGCCGAGGAAGATAAGGCGAAGACAGCTTTTCGAACGCCAAAGGGTAATTTTTGTTATAGAATGATGCCGTTCGGCCTAAAGAATGCCGGCGCGACATATCAGCGAATGGTGAACGAGGTGTTCAAGTCGCAGATTGGGCGGAACTTGGAGGCGTATATTGATGATATGGTGATAAAAACGGGGGAGTATGATCATGTGCTGGATCTCGCAGAGACATTTGAAAATTTGAGGAGGAACTCGATGAAGTTAAACCCTAGTAAGTGTACATTTGGGGTCACGGCGGGAAAGTTTTTGGGATTCCTAGTGAACAGGCGCGGAATTGAAGCCAATCCCGAAAAAATCCAGGCATTGTTGGACATGTCGCCTCCCAAGTCGATCCGTGAGATTCAAAGGCTGAATGGGAGGATCATTGCCTTGGGGAGATTCATTTCCAAGTTGGCGGAAAAGTGTTTACCGTTTTTCAAGGTTTTGAAGGGGGTGAAGAGTTTTGTTTGGGATGAGGAATGTGATGTCGCTTTTGAACAAATAAAGATGTATCTGGGAAAGCCGCCTCTGCTATGCAGTCCTGTCGAAGGAGAGGAGCTATTTGTATATTTGGCGGCTTCAGACTTTGCAGTAGCTGCGGTATTGGTGAGAGAAGAGGGGGGTAGTCAGAGGCCGATTTACTATGTGTCAAAGGCGCTGAGTGAGGTTGAAGCAAGGTATTTTAATGCCGAGAAGCTGGCATACGCTTTGGTGATGGCGGCGCGAAAACTAAGGGCTTACTTTGTTGCGTATACCATTGTCGTATTAAGTGACGCCCCCTTGAAGAAAATTTTGCAACGGCCAGATGCCGCAGGAAGGTTATTGAAACGGTCTATCGAATTGACCGAGTTTGATTGAGATATGAATCTCTCCGCGCGATTAAGGCGCAAGCATTAGCAGTTTTCATTGTGGAAACATCTTTCACAAGGTCGCAGGATGACCTGAGGGAGAGTGCAGTGAAGAAAAGATCATAAAGGGAAGTTGTACCCAGGTTGGAGGAAGAGAAGGAGAGGCCGCCAGATTGTTGGATCTTATATGTTGATGGCTCTTCTTCAGGATATGGGCGGGGCGGGAATCACTATGATCTCGCCTGACGGGGAGGTTAAATATGAAAAGGCATTGAGGTTCAAGTTTAACGTTTCAAATAACCAAGCTGAGTATGAGGCATTGATTGTTGGGGTCGATTTAGCGAGAGACGTTGGGCTGACCAAGATCATTATCCATTCAGATTCTCAATTGATTGTTAATCAGGTAAAGGGTGAATATGGAGTCTTGAATACTGTTTTGATGAAGTATTGCAACTTGGCAAGAAGTATTTTGAAAGGGTTCGAGTTTTGGGAGTTGGTGCAGATAGATCGAGCTGAGAACTCGCGAACAGATCTATTGAATAGATCAGCGGGATCGGAGGGGCAGTGCGCGGCTAATGAGCCGATGATAGAGTATGTAGAGATGCCGGTGATCAACATGCCCATTGTTTGCGAGATTGTCGAAGCCGAGAAAGATTGGGTCGTGGAGATGAAGGAATATTTGGAAAAGGGGGAGTTGCCGCTTGACGAGGAGAAGGCAAAGTTGGTAAAAGCGACATCGCCGAGGTTCACGGTGCAAGATGGAGTTTTGTATAGGAAATCTTTTTCGAAGCCGCTGATGAGGTGTGTTGAGCCAAGCATGGTGCAGAGGGTGTTGTTCGAAATTCATGAAGGTATATGTGGCGGCCACCCCGGAGCGAGGACGCTAGCAGATAAAGTCTTGTTTCATGGATATTATTGGCCGAGCTTGAGAAAGGATGCAGAAGTGTATGTCAAAAGATGCGAGAAATGTCAGAGGTTCGGCAACATTCCCCGACAGCCAGCTACAGAGCAAACCCCTATAGTGCCGACTTGGCCTTTCGACATGTGGGGGATTGACTTGATAGGGCCTTTCCCAAAAGCCAAAGGTGGTTGCCAGCATGTGGTTGTCGCCGTTGATTATTTTACGAAATGGACAGAGGCGAAAGCTTTGGCGACAATCAGTGAAGACCAGGTGATCAAGTTTGTGCAAGAGAACATTTGGTGTAGATATGGTGTTCCGAGAGCAATCATTTCAGATCATGGTACTCAATTTGGAAAAAAAATTCAGCGGAGTGTGCGAGGGTGAACGTTAAACATTGGATGTCGGCAGTTTATAGGCCGCAATGTAATGGTCAGGCGGAGGCGGCAAATAAGCAAATCATTGTCGCCTTGCGCAAAAATCTGGAAGGAAGAGGTGGAGCTTGGCTCGAGGAGTTGCCCATAGCCTTGTGGTATATGCGGACAACGGTCAAGGGCTCAACTGGAGAAACCGCTTTTGCCCTTACTTATGGATCGGAGGCTATGGCGCCGACCGAGATGGCATTGCCGACATATAGGGTTGCTAACTATGATGAAGCGAGAAACGGACAAAGGCGGTGCAATGATTTAGATTTGATTGATGAAAAGAGAATGTATGCGAGAATGAAGATGATCAATTACAAACAAAAAATGAAAGCCCAACATGACAAGCGGGTTAACAAAAGATCTTTTAATGTCGGCGATTGGGTCCTGAGGAGTGTGGAAGCAACAGGAGCCAAGCCTGGATACACCAAGCTGAACGAGAAATGGGAAGGCCCATTCCAGATATCGGAGGTCGTGCGAGAAGGGACGTACCGATTGAGAAGGCAGGATGGGGAGGAGTTAAAGAATGCTTGGAATGTTGATCATCTTAAGCAATTCTGCCAATGAAGCCGCCGCGACTTTGTTCCACCTTTTTGATTGGTTGACCTAGGCCGCAAAAGTTATATAACTTTTTCTTGTAAATTGTTTCTTTTGATTGTCGCGTTGAGGATAAAGTTATGTAAAATTTGATGATCTGGTGACATGTAAATTTGTATATATGATAGAAGTAGCGGCGAGATGTACTTTTGGCATGTTTATTGCGAGATTGCTTGCTTGTGAACTGCTGATAATATTCTCCTTTCTTGATTGTTTCATGAATCGACGGGCGAATTGGCAATGATAGAAGATGGCGGCCAAGGAAGATACCGCTAAAGCTTGAAGAGGCGGCCAAGGAGGTTGCCGCTAAAGCTTGAAGATGGCGGCCAAGGAGGTTGCCGCTAAAGCTTGAAGAGGTGGCCAAGGAGGTTGCCGCTAAAGCTTCAAGGAGGTTGCCGCTAAAGCTTGAAGATGGCGGCCAAGGAGGTCGCCGCTAAAGCTTGAAGATGGCGGCCAAGGAGGTCGCCGCTAAAGCTTGAAGATGGAGGCCAAGGAGGTTGCCGCTAAAGCTTGAAGATGACGGCCAAGGAGGTTGCCGCTAAAGCTTGAAGATGGTGGCCAAGGAGGTTGCCGCTAAAGCTTAAAGATGACAGTCAAGGAGGTTGCCTCTAAATATGAAGAGACGGCTAAGGAGGTTGCCGCTAAAGCTGGAGAAAGGGGCGGCGCCTTGGAGATAGTGGTTCCTTGGCACCAAACCTTGCGGCTTGGAGATAGTGGTTCCAGTCGCGCCGTTCTGGAGATAGTGGTTCTAGACGTCTAGAAAGTCCCAGCTTTTTTATGGGCGAGAAAGGGGCGGCGCTTTGGAGATAGTGGTTCCTTGGCACCAAACCTTGCGGCTTGGAGATAGTGGTTCCAATCGCGGCATTCTGGAGATAGTGGTTCCAGACGTCTAGAAAGTCCCAGCTTTTTTATGGGCGAGAAAGGGGCGGCGCCTTGGAGATAGTGGTTCCTTGGCACCAAACCTTGCGGCTTGGAGATAGTGGTTCCAGTCGCGGCGTTCTGGAGATAGTGGTTCCAGACGTCTAGAAAGTCCCAGCTTTTTTATGGGCGAGAAAGGGGCAGCGCCTTGGAGATAGTGGTTCCTTGGCACCAAACCTTGCGGCTTGGAGATAGTTGTTCCAGGCATCTAGAAAGTCCCAGCTTTTTAATTGGCGAGAAAGGGGCGACGCCTTGGAGATAGTGGTTCCTTGGCACCAAACCTTGCGGCTTGGAGATAGTGGTTCCAGTTGCGGCGTTCTGGAGATAGTGGTTCCAGACGTCTAGAAAGTCCCAGCTTTTTTATGGGCGAGAAAGGGGCGGCACCTTGGAGATAGTGGTTCCTTGGCACCAATCCTTGCGGCTTGGAGATAGTGGTTCCAGTCGCGGCGTTTTGGAGATAGTGGTTCCTTGGCACCAAACCTTACGTCTTGGAGATAGTAGTTCCAGTCGCGGCGTTCTGGAGATAGTGGTTCCAGACGTCTAGAAAGTCCCAGCTTTTTATGGGCGAGAAAGGGGTGGCGCCTTGGAGATAGTGGTTCCTTGGCACCAAACCTTGCGGCTTGGAGATAGTGGTTCCAGTCGCGGCGTTCTGGAGATAGTGGTTCCAGAAGTCTAGAAAGTCCCAGCTTTTTTATGGGCGAGAAAGGGGCGGCACCTCGGAGATAGTGGTTCCTTGGCACCAAATCTTGCGGCTTGGAGATAGTGGTTCCAGTCGCGGCGTTCTGGAGATAGTGGTTCCTGACGCCAAACCTGGCAGCTTGGAGATAGTGATTCCAGACGTCGAACACAGCGGCATGGAGAAGTTAGTTTCAGGTGCGAGAAAGAGGCGGCCACCGCCATCCAAAAATTGATCTAGCGCGGTTCTAGTAGGAGAGTTCAGCCGAAAGAGTTTGGCCGCACAATGTATGTCGCTTGGGACTCTAACAATGGAGTAAGGCTGCCTAAAGACAAGCCTCACTCTTTTGGAGGGAGTATTATGGATATAGGTGAATAATGGGAAGGGAGTCTTCGATGAACTATCGAAGCAAGAATAGCGACATATTAAAAAGTATAATTGAAAGCAAAGTTAAAATAAACAAAGTAACGACATTCGAGAAAAGAAAGAACAATCATAGAATCAAAGTCGCGCCGCGACATTTAGATAACCAAGGCAGGCATCAAAGCAATTATACGAGAAAGTCAGTTAAAGCAAGGTCGCAAGTCGCGACACCTAAAACTATAGTAGAGCAAATAATAAAGAAACCATGCATAGGCAAAAAATAAAGTTAAGAGCAGGTCACAAACAGCGACATCCAAAATAAAATAGAATGCTTAAACCACGCATTGTAGGTTTTTCCCAAAAAAGTATTCAAAATGTCTAAGTCGCAAACCGCGACATCCCTAAAGCAATAAAACCAAAGTTTAGAAAGAAGAAAGATTAAATTGTTTAGTACAAACCAAAGCAGATTGTTTTAAAGCAAAACCAATGTTATCAAGAGGTTGAGGCTTGATTCCCGCCTGCGGCATTTCTGGCGACACGAAGGGCTTCACGGGCAGCATTTTTGGCATCCTGGAGAGCTTTGGCTTTCTCGCCGATCAGGTCCACCCACATAGTTAAAGCATCTTTATCAACCACCGGAGGAGGCGCCCAAACTGGTTTGCCCAAGAGTTTTTCTTCCAAAGCTAAGGCGAGAAGTTCATGCTCATCGTATGGAACTAGGGAATGACCTTGGCGGCAAAAATCGCTATAGATTTGTTCAGACCCCCATTTGGCGAGAAGATCAACATTGATAGCCGAAATCTCACCAGAGCTCGCAGCTGCAGCCCGCATGGCGTGAAGTAGGGCCTTGTCATACATATCCATTGCGTCGGCCTCCGCCTTCTCCTTGTTTGCGGCAATCTCTTTGATCAATTCATCATTGGAAGTCGCCTTGGCCAGGTTCTCTGCCTCTAAGGCCTTGATCTTCTCTTTCGATTTCAGTTTCAGGGAGGAGATCTCGTCACTCAATTCCTTCTCTTTGTTCTCGCCAGCTTTAAGGGCCTTAACCATTTTCAGCTTTTCGCCTTGAAGAGCTGCCAACTCTCTCTCCATGTCAACACACCTGTTTTTATACTTATCCTTCTTCCCCATAAACCGTTTGCGAGATTTCTCCAGCTTGTCATTCTCGCGAGCTAAGCAGTTGTATTTGATCCTCAACCTAGACGTGGCCGGTTGATAAAACCGGCGGTTAGCCGGTTGAAAACCGGCGGTTTCAAACCTTTAAATCTCCAACCGGAACCGAACCGCCTAACCGGCTAGACCGGTTACGGTTTAGGCGGTTCACGGTTTTAACGGTTATCCGGTTAACCTCCAGTTTGACGGTTTGGATATGCTCGGCCGAGTCCTTGGTGTTGCTCGGCCGAGCAACCCTTTTAGGGTTTAGGGTTTTGAGGGTTGCTCGGCCGAGTCTTTGGTGCTGCTCGGCCGAGCAACCCTTTTAGGGTTTAGGGGTTGAGGGTTGCTCGGCCGAGTCTTTGGTGTTGCTCGGCCGAGCATATCATTTTTCAGTTAATTTTTTTAACGATTTTTTGAAAAAAGTTAACTTTTATTTTTTTCAATTTTTTTTTGGATAGATAAGACTATTTTAAACTTAAGTTTACTACATACATTTTTTACAAAAAGGTTTATAAAAAAAGTTATGAATTTTTAAAAAAATGAAAGTTAACGATTTTTTGAAAAAAGTTAACTTTTATTTTTTTTCAATTTTTTTTTGGATAAATAAGACTATTTTAAACTTAAGTTATCTACATACATTTTTTGAAAAAAGGTTTATAAAAAAAGTTATGAATTTTGAAAGAAAGAAAACTTAACTTTTTTTAAAAGAAACAAGTATATAAAAGAAAAAAGGGACGGTACCCTTAAATTTTATTAATCAAAATAAAATTACAAAGAGGGGGACAACCAACCTTACCCTTTTATAAATAAGGGGGGACATTTAGGAGCCTTTACCTCAACCTAACTATTACAATTAATTAAAAATAAATCTAATCTAAAGTCTAAACTAATCTAATTAAAATAAAAATTAATCTAAAACATCATTCATTCATCACTACTTTCCGTGGAGTCCTCGACATCGTATTGATATCTTGGATCCAATAGATCCTCATCATAAGGCATGTCTTGTTGCCTTTTTTCCGCTCTAACCCAATCGCCAAGTAAAAGTTGATGTTCCAAGTTTTCACTTGTTAGTTGAGAACGTCTTTCATCCAAAACATTTCCACCAACGCTAAATGCCGATTCAACCGCCACCGTTGAAGCGGGAGAGGCTAATACTTCTTTAGCAACTATGGAAAGTATAGGATAAATGTCTTTCCTTCTTGACCACCATTGTAAAACATCAAATTCATTTGAATTTGGATCTTGATTTAATTCAAAGTTTGTAGTGAAATACGTTTCTAACTCCACGGGAAGGTTTGATGATGATGAAGATGAACCTCGAGAAGGACCATATTTTTTACTATACAAATTTGCAATAAAACTATATGGATCCCCACTAGTAAAACTTGGTTGAGAAGTAGAGGAATCATATTCATGTTGTTGGCTTTGAGAAGTGTTTCCATATAAGGCATTATACTCATTAAAAAGGTTAATCAAATCATTTTTTGTGTCATTAACAATAATTGACGGAAGTTCATAACTACCGTCACCATCGGGATATAATTTCATATAATAATAAGTTATAATGGACTCTAAATCATCTAATTTAACTCGAGGATCTAATAACTTTGCAACCAAGAAAAGAGACGGAATAGTGTCAAAATATTTAAGCCACTTTTGTCTCATGTTAAAAATGCATTGGTTTAAAATAGGGCAATCTTTTAAATTGTCAAAAATAGTAACAATTTCAATACAATGATCTAGCACCAAAACGGAAGTTGGATAATAAACTCCCGAAAAAGCCAAAGTAGCGGTATTAAAAATCTTTAACAATTCACATAAATTAATGCATGCATTCCAATGATGAGTAAATAGAGGTTCATGATAGCCAACTGACATAAAAAATTGCGTTAGGAGATCTTTATAAGCAAAACCATCGCTTAACATTTTATAGGTGGAATTCCACCTAGTTGGAACATCGTAAGTAAAATATTTGTCCGGCACACTTTTACTTCTTAAAAACTTTATCCACTTTTTTGTATTAGAATTTTTTTGAAATAAATTGAAGAGCTCGTCTAATTGGCTTAACATAAGTTTCTAATGCATCTAAACCATCTCTAACACATAAATTAATTATATGACATAAACATCTAATATGAAAAAACTTACCTCCAAGTGAGGGTTGACAAACGGTAATTAAATCGGGCAAACTAGCCGTATTAGCACTTGCGTTGTCAAATGAAATAGTAAATATTTTATTTAAAATACCATATTCAAGAAAAATCTCAAGCAATTTCGCACAAATATTTTCCGCGGAATGCGGTGGCTCAAAATCTTTGTAAGCAATTAATCTTTTTTGGATTTTCCATGAATTATCTATCCAATGGCAAGTAACGCCCAAATAAGTATTTCTTTGCCAATGATCACTCCAACCATCGGCACAAATTGAAACTTTATTTTCTAATTTTGATAAAACGCCAATTAAATCTTTTTTATATCTTTCAACCACTCTAGTAATATCACGTACGAGATTCGTACGTGGTACTCTCGTGGCGGCGGGGTTCAAAGAAAGGCGAGCAAAATTTTCATAAAAATCACAATCCGCAAAATTAAAAGGAAGGCCTTTAACGCAAATAAATTTGGCTAGTTCATCCCTATAAACCCACTTGTCAAATTTAAAAAGGACGGAAGAAGGGGAAGACGAACCTTGTGCACCCGAACCCGAACTACGTTGAAATTGTAATTGAGTTTGTGAAGCGGAAATGCCAAGTTTCTCGGGATGTTTTGACGCCAAATGCCCGTTGAGCGTCCCATGCCCTCCGCCTCTTTTGAATGCGTAAGTCGCATTACAATAGTTGCAACATGCTCGAAAATTATAATCATCCTCGGCAGTAATTTTTCTTTTGGCGAAATGGATGGCGAAGGTATCGGATTGCGGCTCTCTTTCTCTAGGGGGTTGTCGTTGTCCCCGACCCCGACCACCTCCCCTAGCTCGGCTGCCCCTAGCATTACCACTTTCAATTTCAACTTGTTCTTCTTCCTCATTTTGTTGAATATTTGGATTTTGATGATCAAAATCATCGTTGGGGGAGGAAGAATCAACAACGGACTTGCCTAAATTGCTTCTTCTTTGATTTGCAGCCATTTGTATAAGAGAAAATGAAGTTTGGAAACAAAACGGAGCTTAAAAATGGATGAAAATGGAGAAAAGCACTAATTTCGTTAGAAAACTAACTGAAAATGAAACAATATTTAACTGAAAATTGGATGAGGGTGAGAGTATATGTGAATATTTGAGAGTAGAAGAGAAAGAGTAGAGAGAAATAAGGTGGAAATAAAATGGGAGGAGGAGGGTGATATTTATAGTTAGTAAATTAGGCAAAAAAAACATTTTTTTTTAATTTTTGACTGCCCATTAACAAAATTAACGGCTACTTTTTAAAAATAACGGCTAGTTTTTGAAAAAGTAGCCGTTGGAACATGTTCTGGCGTTCTGCTCGGCCGAGCACCTCATATGACTCGGCCGAGCAGAACCTTCAGTTGTTAATAACAAACTGGAAGGTTCTGCTCGGCCGAGCAACTCATATGACTCGGCCGAGCAAGTCAAAAACCGGCGGTTAACCGGCGGTTGACCGGTTTTTCAAAAATTTCAACCTTAACCGAACCGGCCAATAACCGGTTACGGTTAGCCGGTTCCGGTTAACCGCCGTTGACCGGTTTTGACCGGTTTTGGCCGGTTTTCAACCTCCCGGTTGATCGGTTCGGTTTATAAAATGGACACGTCTACCTCAACCCATGCAAGGTACTTATAATCTGCAAAGATTGCGGGAAGAGAATCAGTATCTGAAGAAGAGCGAAAAAGCTTAAGTAAAATAAGAAGCGACAATCCTTACCCCACAAATCTGAAGGCCGCCAAAGTTCAGGGACAGGTCAATGTCCTGTTCCACGACCTCATCTATTGCCGCCTTATCGCCTGTGCGCTCGATAATGTCGGCACCAATGATACTGTTATCATGATCACGAGAATAGATGTCAAAACCTGTCAACTTGGGAACGGAGGCAATCTCCACACTTAAATCGTAAAAACCCTCTCTGTCAGAAGGCATCTCGAACCCTTCTCTAAGCCAGCTCAGGAGTTGGGCTTCAGCCTCGGTGGAAGCTTCTTCCACGGCCTCGGGATCATCCTCAGTGCGGCCTCGTTTGTGGGGGCGGGAACCAATAGGCTGGGGGGAGATGGCCAGCGGGATTGACTCTTCAACAGCTACCTCAGTCTCTTGCTCAACGTTCTCTTCCTCTTTCATCTCTTCATCTCTCAAAGAAAGGGTGGATGACCGCAATGGGGTTTTTGCCCCTGCTGGATTTCCTAACATGGCCTGCGGCTTTTTCGGCGGCAATAGCGGCTTTCTCGCGAGAAATCGCCTCCGAGTCATCCCCGTGCAAAGAAATTGGGATCTCCAGTTCCGCAGTCTTTGATAGGTCGGTCTGACGGGCATCGGTAAGTTGCTTTCGGCGACTGTCAGAGCGTGCAGCAGCGGTGCGTCTGTCGGACACATCCATAAGTCGAAATCCTGGATTAAAGTGAAACATTTTAGTAAAAAGAGAAGAAAATCAAAGTAATAAGTAAAAGATAGAGGCGAGAAACATACTTAGAACATCATACATGGTTTTACAGCAGTAACCTTTTAGCTGGCAAGGTCCACACTCAGCGGCAAAACAGTTTCCAGAGTGAAGGTCCCAGCCAGAGTAAGGATCAGGTTGAGTAATGGACAAACGAGGCTCATGGTCGGGACAGGTGAAATCAGGAAGGCCGACTTGTCTAAGTAATGAAGGGAGGGATAAGATATCTCACCATGAGAACAAGGCTAACCCCGTGTCGGTGGCATCCGCTAAAACTTTAAAAATCTTTTCCTTCAACCTAGTGTCACCAGCGACTAACGCGTTGCGGGTTTCAATTTTTGGGTGGATGTCGCCAATGTCACGGGGATGGGTCCATCCTACGCGAGATGTGATAAAAAGAGGATTTGACTGCCAGTTGTGAACTTTCCTAGGCAAAGGAGTCAGAAGTCTGGGTTTTTTATATTTGATGGAAAGGCGATTTTCAATGACACCTTCCCGCTGAGACACGGCGGTGTAACCATCGAACAAATTGATAAGTAAAGGGATGGAGGGTTCCTGTTTCAAAGCCCTATAGATCACTAGATAACATGTAAGGACCTTAATTGCATTAGGGTGGAGGTCGACAATAGCGGCATGGGCCTTAAACATCGGCTACGATAAAAGGATCTATGGGGATCCGTAAGGCCTTAAACAAATCGACTACGATAAAAGGATCTATGGGGATCCGTAGGCCGGCTTCTAATTGGGAGGGATAAACTATGACACTGTCATTCTTATGTCGCATGGCGGCAAGAGACAGGTCTCCTGTGTATGGTTCTATACGATAAACTTCGGGATTAATCCCATACTTAACATGATAGTGAGTTTGGAAATCCACAGAGGAAGAGCTGCTAGCTCCCGCGCCATCAGGGTTAGAAGAACCCTGCGAGATGGGCGGTCGTGCCGAGGTCTCAGCCGCCAAGGTGTCTGATACATCGTGACTGGATGTTGAGTTGGAGGAAGACATGACCTGTGGATAGAAGTGACGACTAAGTAAATTGGGGGCTGCGGGATAGTCAGTGTCAGAAAATTCAGTTTCAGAGAAAGGGAGATAGAAGTCGCAAATGTGAGTGCAGATTTCGAAAGTTGTGTAAAAATGTGCATAGGAACAGATTCGTGCAAGAAAGTGGGACCCCTAATTTCTAAGGCATTCAAAATGGCGACATTCGCTCCATGTTGCCTAATCATGAAGTTGAGATCCCCGTGCGAGATCCGTGCCCATTTTCCTACCTTTTTTCTATAAAACCCGCCACTTATTTTACTTTGGCCAAATCTGACAGTCTTAGAAAGTGACTTTGTCTTAGCCATTACGTGGAGCGAGAAGACAAGCGAGGATGTAAGCGGGAATTCAAGCGGGAATTCAAAAATAAACAAATGAGTACCTGGATATTCACAGAAAGGGAAGGAAGCTTTAAGAAGCAGTCGGAAAAACGATCGGAGAATCTTGGACGCCACTGATTTTCTTCGAAAATGCACGAAATCAGCCTGAGATGGAGGTGTGATTGTTGGTTGAATCGGGAGAAACCTAAGTGAAACAAAGGGAGTATTTGAGGTAAACGGAGTGAACGGAAAGGCAGTCGCCGGAAAATGGAGCACCGATGGTCTCTAGGAAACGAGGGGTCAAATGAGTAGGGATGTGTGAAATGGATTTGGAGGAGGGTTTTTAATCTCCAAAGTAACGGGAGTGGAAAGGTTTTGGGGAGGTTTCCAAAGTATATTTAAGAGGGTTGATTTTTGAAATTCCCCCCATTATTGTGGGTATTAATTGGAAAAGATGGCTCAAATTCCAAGGGAGGAGTACGGCTGCCAAACCGCCTAACTTAATCCTGAGGTGACACGTGTTACGCAGGTGGCAGTTGAGCCTCGTTTTTCACCAAAACGGGCGAAACACTGCGAGAATCATACGGCAATTGTGAAAGTTCTCGTCTGGACCATGAATAGTCCAAGGCTTGAACTTGGGGGCTTCTGATGCGATTATGGAAAATAGATTGGGCCCAGTCACTAAGGATTGGGCCCAATAGCGAGACATGGGCGGAGCCCACTGGACCTAAGCCACGCAAGAAAGTTTGTGGCAACAGAGCGACATTAAAGGTTTAGGCGACATAGGGCAAGGTGCGATAATGGTAAGAAGGCGCGTGAGAGTACAACCACGTAAATGATAGGGTTATGCGAGAAACATGGCAGAATGTCAATAACTCATTATAATTATGTATATAAGGGGGACCCATTTTCCCATGGGGTATTCGGTTTAGGGCGACATTCTAAATGTCGCCCCCTTTTCCCTTGATTGCCGAAAATGCGACATGGGCGCTTGGGCGTTCTCGGGGCCTCGTTCTAGTTGGCGCCTACGCCCTTAACCCTAGCCGCCTGTGATGGGTGATTGATGTGACAAGGTGAATAGTGAAATCCTACTAACTTGGAGTTGGTTGAGGGACCTATGGATGATTGACATGTGTCCCCTCATGTGCAAGGCACATGGGGGCTTGGGAGTATATAAAGGTGAACATTTCATTTTGCATGGTATGTCTCTCTCTCTCTACTCTCTCTCTAGGGTTTTCCATTGATATTATAATCACCGTGAACTTCTAACCTTACTCTCACGCCGGAGGGGGTTCGTCGGAGTCACCCCTGGCCTAGCTCACGTGTGTTCTTGTGCGTAGGCAACCAACCAAGGAAGGAAGCAGCCGGAGTATCCCATTCTCCTCAGTTCCTGTGCAACCACAATTTCTTATGGTAGCATCAACTTCATTCATCCGATTGCTATGGATGGTGCCTGATCGACGTGTAGGGGGGATTGCACTGTGGGGCCTTCCCAACCCGGAACCTATAAACTCGTGCCCCGATGGTGGGGTCCCCAACCCGACCCGATTTAGAGAAAACCTTTTGAGCAACCCATCTCAACTAAGTGAGTTTTAAGAAATTTTTTGACATGACCCTTCTAGTTAAAGTGTTAATAAAAACCTGTTTAATATCCACCTGCTTACATTCATCGAACTTTAAAAGGAAAGGCTCTTACCTTCACATTTACAACCACACCACAGTATCCACAAGCACACAACACCATTATTTACAAACCAAGTGTCAAGCGTTTATAAAAGTTAATTACAAACTTTACCCCAAAAGAATAACCACCAACAAAAACCCTCCTAGCACAACGTACCCTGACAACCAAAAGATGATCCAACTGCCCCGGCCTCACCGGTCCTGACCTCCTGTCTCAGCGGTATCTAAAAAAATTAAAGGGAGACGGGGTGAGAAAGAATCTCAGTAAGCTATTATGTATGCAGCAAGATGCCAAATAAGATGCAACACATAAACAAGTTGTTCAACATCATATTTAGCACACAGTAACACATTACGTTACCTGATCTTACCTTTTCCCCGTCTGAATCATAAGTCGTACCTTCTCGGAATGAAACCCATTTTTCTTGTGAACGGCTTAAGCCTATTCACGCCTTACAAGACCCATTTTTCAGGGAACCATGTAAGGTATCAGTATCCTATGAACTGCTTAGGCATATCCATAGTAACTGAGCCCCAAACTGTGGCCGCAGTGGGGTGGAAACGGACACAGATATAATGAAATCCGAGCACCTTATGTTACAACTTCTCATAAGTGGTCGTATTCCATTATACCCCCGAAATATCAGCTGATATTGATCACATTCATATTCACATTCAAGCACGTCACAGTTACTTGAAATAAATTCCACACATTGGGAAAACAGCATATAACATGGCACAACTACTCATGTTCAATCTTTCAACTAGTGCATCATATATATATATAACACTAATGAGTCAATAATAATCCAAGTATGCATAAATGCCCATAATCCATTCAATGGTATCGTGCCATGAGTATTTCACGAACCATAACCACATACAACCCTCCATAGGCAACCATGAAGGGATACAATAACATATAAATAGCTCTACGCGTTCATATGATCACATTACACAACTTCCTTTTTAGTTCCATAAACAATTATCAAGTTTCTATAACTTTGGTTCTCAAATTAACAATGGCCTCCTGTCCGTTTTCCAAGCAACATTTAAAGCCCTTCCAATTATCCGATTTGGCCAAATAAAGTATGGTTGTGAAGTATTAAACTTGGACTAGATACAGGATCAAAAAGTGTTCCAATCCGAGTTGTTTAGCCTAGGTTTCTAATGCCTCAAACATGGACCAAGGCTGCAGATTGAATATGGTAAGTGCTGAAGCTACCTTCCAAGCAACTTTGGATCAATATATAAAGCTCTTCCTAATATCTTTTTGACCAATTCCAAGTTCTAAAATGTTGTACTAAACTTGTACTACAAGTATAGTTAAAGAGTTATTAATTTCATATTCACTAACCTAGGTTTAAAAGCGTACAAAGTTGCTCACTCAAGGCAGATTTCAGCACGAGTCGTGCATGGAAGCACGAGTCGTGCTGCTCATCTGCACGCCTGCATCCAAGATCACGAGTAGTGATCACGAATCCCTCTCTTGGTCACGACTCGTGCTCATTTGCACGAGTCGTGCCCCTCCCCTGAAGCCACGGCTTGCAGAAGAAACAGCAGCAGAACACAGCAACACAACAACTTAAATTTCCTGGTGCACAGCAGCTTCTGCAAACCAACTTCCAACAGTCCAAGGACCTGGTTTTGGACCCTAATATACTTCCTTCCTACCCTATAACACATATATAATATGGATACAACAATTTCCAATCCATAACATAACCCTTGGCCATGCAAATCAACACCAACCTAGTGTGGTTTCCCAGTTCACCCTAGCTGAAGTTGTCTCTACTTTAAACATAAAATCTAAGTGTGGAACTTCACCTAACACCTTCATAATTCAGCAATACATCATTAACAAAGCCATGCACAATTATTGGAAAAGAACCATAATAACTTACTTGGACAATATGAAAAAAAAAACTAGGAGCTTTGACCGGGTAGATGTATTCCTCTCGCCGCCGTGACCAATAATCCGTAATTCAACTTGGAAACGGATCAAGGATTGATTTTCTAGAAATTTAGGAAGAGAGTTAGGGTTTTGGGACTTCTAGACTGATGAAGGAGATGAGGAAGAGTGAGGAAGAATATGGATTATGTAGATGGTTCTAATTTAAAGAGATAAACATCACCATTTTCCCTAAAAGCCCTCCAAGCATTAACTACTTACAACTAAAACCCAACACTTTTAATTACTTTAAAGTCCCTACTACTTTATAATTCCTTTCCTTCCCACTTTAATTCTCCACATAATTCAATTTAACATTATATAATAAAATTGAATTCTCACCATCATAAACACATAAACCATAGACTAGCAAAACAATAATCATGTAATGAACCAAACTACCAATTAATGCATCATATAAAATGAGGTATAACCCCACTCCCACGTGCTCCACGTGTGCCTAAACAGTGCCTATGGTTGGGGTCGTGACATGCACAGTTACGGTTTTCTCAAAAACCATGCATACTGTGCTGAATGGTAATCGACATCATCTCAAACGAGACAAGGGAATAGAAGGAAAGAAAATTATGACACGAGGGGGGGCAGAGAAAACAAATCTAGAATAAATAAATGTCCTAGAATCTAAATACAACACTCGATTATTGACGAAGTAAAAAAAAATAGGAGAGAAACAAAGAGTGAATAGCACAACATCTAGGTGAAATTCTTCGAAAGTGTCCGATTACCATAAGCTGACCTGCAATTATAGGATAGAGACAATTTTCAGTCACAAAATGCACAACTGAGGTAATGTTTAGCATCTTCGATAAAAATTACATCAAACTAAGAAAATTAGCTTTAGAGTTTTATCTTCTATACGGAGTATATGATATCATCATTGCAAGTGCAAATCAGAACATTACATGATTGTTTTGCAAAATAAGATAACTCGTTAAAAAAAACATTTGAAACGCGTTTTCGAAAACAACACTGATGTTTGAACCAAAATGTCTGGTACAAAATATTAGGAATATAATATAATATCATTATATTATATTATATTCAAAGCATATATTGTTATATATTAGATTAGGAAACACAATCCTTGTATTAGATTAGGAAACACAATCTTTGTATTAGATTAGAAACCTTCTCCTTCTAGGAATTAGAAACCTTCTCCTTCTAGGAATTAGAAACCTTCTCCTTCTAGAAGATTACCTCCTCATTGTAACCCTATAAATATGTATCTCTAACATCATAATCAATTGAGTCATTCAATACAACTCTTCTCTTTCATGTATGATTGGCTCCGTCTCTCTATCATTCATTATTCCATGGTCGACCACTAAACCCTTTCTCCTCCTATGGTCGAACCACTAAACCCCTATTCCTTTACTTTTCTTCTTTTTCTTCTTGATCCTAATTTTCTAAAAGTACTTATCTCTTTGGCCACTTCAAAAAATTTCTTCTTCTTAAACTTTTCTCTTATCTCAATATAACATTGAGTATTATTTTTCCCCCTCATAATTTTTTTTATCTCAATGTAACGTTGAGTATTATTTCTCCCCTTTGAAAATTTTCTTCTTCTTAATTTTTTTTTCTCTTATCTCAATGTAACGTTGAGTATTATTTCTCCCCCTCATAATTTTTTTTATCTCAATGTAACGTTGAGTATTTTTTTCCTCCTCTTCACTCAACCTCCCTTTGAAAAACTCGAACCTTTTCTCGGCCGTCATACGTAAGCCCGAACCTTTTCTCGGCCGTCATACGTAAGCCCGAATCCTCTCTCGGCCGTCATACGTAAGCCCGAACCTTTTCTCGGCCGTCATACGTAAGCCCGAATCCTCTCTCGGCCGTCATACGTAAGCCCGAACCTTTTCTCGGCCGACATACGTAAGCCCGAACCTTTTCTCGGCCGTCATACGTAAGCCCGAACCTTTTCTCGGCCGTCATACGTAAGCCCGAACCTTCTCTCGGCCGTCATACGTAAGCCCGAACCTTCTCTCGACCGTCATACGTAAGCCCGAATCCTCTATCGGCCGTCATACGTAAGCCCGAACCTTTTCTCGGCCGTCATACGTAAGCCCGAACCTTTTCTCGGTCGTCATACGTAAGCCCGAATCTTTTCTCGGCCGTCATATATAAGCCCGAATCTTTTCTCAGCAGTCATACGTAAGCCCGAACCTATCACCACAACCCCATCGTCTCCGAAATGGTCATGCACCAACCTATCACCACCTCGAACGCGAGGAACGACACCACATCCGACGACACACATATCCGGGAACACATCTTCAACTCATCATCAAACCCGGTTCATCTCATCGCTCTCCAAGATTGGACTTATCCAAAGATCGTCCATCTTACGGGGGCATATTAGGAATATAATATAATATCATTATATTATATTATATTCAAAGCATATATTGTTATATATTAGATTAGGAAACACAATCCTTGTATTAGATTATGAAACACAATCTTTATATTAGATTAGAAACCTTCTCCTTCTAGGAGATTACCTCCTCATTGTAACCCTATAAATATGTATCTCTAGCATCATAATCAATTGAGTCATTCAATACAATTCTTCTCTTTCATGTATGATTGGCTCCGTCTCTCTATCATTCATTATTCTAATACAAAAATCCAAGGAGCCTAAGTGCACGTACCTAAGAAAAGGGATTAGAAAAGCTCTACAACCAAGGCTGATGCACCTCCACCCCCATTGCATACACCACCAACTCCATATTTATCATTCTTCTGCCTCAAAACCTACATCAAATCACAGATAAAATATGCTAATGAGAAACTACAGCCTTCTAAGAAAAATTACACACATTGAGAGAAAGAGAGACCTTGGAACCGGAAATGGTTTACTCACTCCGTCCCAGAATAAATGTCGACTTTTTCTTATGTTTGTTCGAAGAAACCTCGAGTAATAATGATATGTTAATTTAAATATACAAATGAAAATTTAAAAATTGTTATTGATAGTATTTATTCTGGTGTATCAATAACAAGTTTTATATTTTTATTAGGATAATTAAATTAGCCTATTTTTACTGCTAAAGTTCCTTCCTACTAACATAAGAAAAAGTGTGACATTTATTCTGGGACACAGAGAGTATAATGCATTCTATCATAAATTCAAGACTCTTGTTATTAGATAACATACCCCCAAAAGTGTCACCAAAATACGAGCCCCGCTGCAACCTAGAGGATGCCCCAATGCAACTGCTCCACCGTGTACATTAAGCTTTGTCTGAAAGTGAAACAACAAAGATACTTCAAGAAAAGAGATTCATTGCAAAACAAAATGTTGGGTATGGAAATGTGAAGTTAAGCAGAGAGTGGAGGGGGATGGTAATGGTCATGAACTCACGCTATCAAGTTCAAGCAATTTGGCATTTGCAATAGCCACAACCGGTATGGACCGCAAATTAAAATAATATTGGCATAATCATATATGGCAAACTAGTTGTTAATGATATCATATATTAAACCCAGAAATCTTACAGGAAAGGCTTCATTAATTTCGTAGTAGTCAATTTGAGAAGGCTCTAAGCCAGCCTTTGAAATAGATTTTGGAATGGCAAGAGACGGAGAGGTTGTAATTACTCTGGCGACTGCATGGTACATCCATCTCATGAGTGCCCGTTACATGAAAATCAGGATATGGAAAACCCTTTTCACGATGAAATGTATCTATGAAGTACCTGGGCTGCATCAGAAAATCCTGTTATCTTTGCAATCACCTGCAATCCAAGCTTGAGTGCCTTCTCCCCACTAACTAAGACAAGTGCAGCAGCTCCATCACTGTGAAACAGAACAAAGTTAATCCAAAGCAAAAACCTGGAGATCATGCAGTTGAAAGGCATGCATAAAACGACAATGGTTAAAGAAATTAAATTAAAAGTCATGACCATGACTGAACTATAATTTTCACTTAACGCTGGAGAACACATTTTATCTTATAGCTCAATTAAAACCTTTAATGGCCAGTACTCATTGTCTTGGTTGATGGATATAGAGAATAGAACAAGATGATTAATAAGTACTAAAAGAACATTTCAGCAAGATACATTAAGAATTCTAACTGATGAGTGATGAATGAAGTAGTTTCAGGAAAGTCAATGGTAGGGAATGTGTATATATATATACACAAAAACAATCTGAGTGCTGGAAATTATTTCTCTTACTAAACTCCTTGGGTTTTGTTGTAGTTGTACAAAAAGAGAGAAGTTTCCTACATATATAACTGCTTTACATGGATTTGGATGAGGCTCTAAGTTCAGTAATTACAGATCGGCATATTCCATAATGTCATGAGTGAGTAGTTTTTAAGAAATTGCGGGTCATTTACAGAACGATAATGAGAAATGAGAATATCCTTCTAACTCAAAGTGAAAAGTAGCATACTTTAAGCCTGAAGAGTTTCCAGCAGTAACACTGCCCCCATTCTCCTTAAAAGCTGGTCGAAGCTTCCTCAGTTTTGCAGCATCAAACTGACGGGAAACACAAAAATGAATAAAACATATTAGCATGACAGTCCAAAAGAAACAAAATAAAAAATTAACCAATGCAAGGGAAGATTTTAAGAGCAGGAACCAGAACAATTTCCTTTGTTAGGCCAAAATTATTATGTAACACGTTACGTTGACTTAGACCTGAAGGGGAGGTATAATATAATTGTAAAGGGATGGGTAGTAGCTGAATGAAATGAAATTTGGACGCCCAAATCCCATATTGCGGGACATTCATGTGAATATAACAGAAAATGAGGGGTAAACTGCAATTCTAAAATCTTTTTAATATGCATAAACGACAGTAATTAAAACAGTATTTCACCTTCCCTAGATCATCATCCTTGTCAACAATTGTTGATGGCCTTCCTCTGGCTCTAGGAACTTCAACCTGCAGAATACCAGCCTATGGTCAGCATGAAGATCCAAAGAAACAGCATTACTTACTCCAACTAAAACTGTTAATCTTACAGGGACTATCTCCCAGGCAAAGGCTCCACTATCTCGAGCAGCAATACCACGTTCAAAACTCTGAATAGCATAGTTATCCTGCATATCATTCAGAAATGTCAAATGATTAATGACTTCTACTTGCAAAATCAACAAACTGTGTAGAATACCATTCCTGAAAAAAGGATCTAAATAAGGGATCGATGTCAGACAAAGAAAAACAATAAACAAGAGGAAAATTGCTCATTTGAGATCAAATAGTTAAACAGCAAAACTGAAGTTAGATACTATAAAGATGAAAAAATAATGCCTTTGCTCTTAAGCATGTTTTCACCAAATTTCAGTAGCAAAAAAACCCAGTAATTAAGGGTGGAAAAAATGAAAATGCTTATAGTGAAAATTCAAGCGAGATAAAATGCGAGAAACAAAATTCGACATATACTATGTGAATCACTTGGTCAATTTCTCGTGATAGTCAAATTGCTTTATCAAAGATAGCATTTCCTGAATCACCCTACTCACAGGGATTCGTAAGAGTAATATTTACATTATTGATCTGGATTCTGCATGTAGTATTACTAATCTCTATTTTGTAGCTAAAAATGTGAGCGAAAATAGTTGGCTATGGCACAAGAGTTTAAGCCACTTGAACTTCAAGTATCTAGCAAAGATTGGAAGGGAAAACCTCGTTCATGGTTTACCCAAAGTGGCTGACCACCATCCTGAGAAATGTAGTGCATGTCAACTTGGTAAGCAATCCGCGTCGTCTTTCACCAGCAAGACCGCTCCGTCAACTCCAAGATGCTTACAAACGCTTCACATAGATTTGTTTGGACCCGTCACCACTGCCAGCATTGGAGGAAGTAGATACACTTTAGTGGTGGTGGATGATTATTCAAGATATACTTGGGTTGAGATGATGATTTCTAAGGACGATTGCTATGACATCTTAACCTCCCTCTTTAGGCGGCTCCAAACTCAGAAAGAAGACGACATCGTTAGTGTTCGATCAGATAATGGAACAGAATTCAAGAACAACGGTGTTGCTCAGTATTGTGATGACCATGGGATTGATCACAATTTCTCGACTGCTGGTGTTCCACAACAAAATGGGGTTGTGGAAAGGAAGAACAGGACGTTGATTGAGGCTGGAAAGACAATGATATCTGAAGCCAAGCTGCGTCAGTATTTCTGGGCTAAAGCAATCAACACTGCATGCTTCACTCAGAACCGCTCCCTCATCAACAAAACCTATAACAAGACTCCATATGAGCCATGGAGAGGAAGAACCCCCAACATTACATTCTTCAAGATCTTTGGCTGCAAATGCTTTATACTCTACAACGGAAGAAAAAATAGAGGTAAATTCAGAGTCAAGGCCGATGAAGGTATTTTTGTTGGGTATGCTAAATATTCAAAAGTTTTTCGTGTTTTCAATAAAACTAGTTTAAAGATAGTTGAGTCTGTCCATGTTACTTTTGATGAACATTCTCTCCTTGAGCCACATATGGCTCCAAATGTTGCTGATGATTTTGCTGAGCATAATGAAACAGGTGAACCCTCTAGAATCGCACCTGAACCTCAACCGCAAAATCCAGTGATAAAGTCTGAGGTTCCACCTTAAAACCAATTGGTATTAAGGGGAGTAGCCCAGATTCCTTATATGTTAGAGACAAGTCTTGTTTATTCCCGATATGGGATAACGTTCTCTTACATGCCCCCTCACGTGTAGCCGGGCTTTGCCAAAGGCTTACAACATGGACTGGATGGTGGGAATGTGACAGAGGGGTATTCACGTTTGAATTTGTGGCACTGGGAGATAACATGGCCTGTGAGGCGGCAGTACTGGCACTTTCCCTTGAATGGAGTAGTGGCTTTGGCATTTGTGGAGCGATCATGTGTGGGGGATGGTATGATAGGTCCGGGGTTAACACCAGAGGGGTGAGAGTGGGTGGTACGGTTGTAGGGCTGAGGAGTGAAACTGCGGGATTGAGCAACATGAACCGAGGCTGGGAGTGGTGTGGTGTTTTGTTTCATGGAGAGTTCATGGTTGATAAGCTTTTCATGAAGGGCTTCGAAAGAGATTGGTGTGTCACGGGCTCGTGTAGAATCAATTACGGGTTTGTAGGAGTCATAGTCAATACCTTTGAGGATCTTGGCTATGATATCCTCAGTATCCATTGGCTTGCCCATAAGGGCTAGTTTGTCAGTGCAAGACTTTATGGCATGCATGTAATCGGAGATGGATTGGGTGTTTTTGGTGATATTGTCAAGGGTGTCCTTGATTTGGAGAATATGGCCTCTTGAGGGGTTAGCATAAGTGGTTTGAAGGATTGTCCAAGCCTGACGGGTGGATTTGGCTCGAGTGACAAGAGGTGCAACAGTGGGATCAAGGGTTCCTATTAGGGCACTTAGGATTAAGCGATCTTGACGATTCCAAGTGGTGAGGGCTGGGTTATCAATGGTTATGTCGTCTTTGATGATTTTGGCGTCGGGTGGTGAGTAATCATCGTCAATGAAGCGAAGAAGGTCCAGACCAAAGAGAAGGTTGGTTATTTGAGCCGCCCAAGTGAGATAAGTGTAGGGTGTTAGAGTTTTGCATTGGGAGAAATTGACCAAAATGATGGGATTGTTGGGGTCAGACGGGTTTGAGAGTGTGGTGGCAGAAGGAGTGGCCATGGGAGCAGTGAAGGAGAAGGCGGAAAGGAATAAGGTATGGGGTTGAACCGTGAAGGCTCTGATACTATAATAAAGTCTGAGGTTCCACCTTAAAACCAATTGATATTAAGGGGAGTAGCTCAGGATCCTTATATGTTAGAGACAAGTCTTGTTTATTCCCGATGTGGGATAACGTTCTCTTACATCCAGCACCCTCAACTGAAATTCCCTTAAACCGCACATTTGAAACCGCACCTGAAGTTCCCCCTCCAGATGCAACTCCAAGGGAAGAAGATGTTGAGAATTCCCCCATCCATCTTATTGAACCTCTTCGTCAACTTACCTTCCATGACTTCACTGAAGGATCTAACGATGTTCCAATTGAAGATCTTCAGCAAACCTCAGTCCAACCAGACTTACCCCCTGAGGTTCGTGAAGTCAGCAGTCACCCTCTCTCTAATGTGATTGGTGATCTGTTTTTCGGTGTTCAAACAAGGAGATCGAACTATGATGAGCATACTTCTCTGTTATCTCAAATTGAACCCAAGAAGATTGAAGAAGCACTCCAAGATTTCAGTTGGGTCGTTGCTATGCAAGAAGAACTCAACCAGTTTGAAAGATGCAAGGTCTGGACATTGGTGCCTAGACCTCAGGATCAAGGAGTGATAGGAACTAAGTGGGTGTTTAGGAATAAGATGGACAAGAATGGAAGCATCACAAGGAATAAAGCAAGGTTGGTTGCACAAGGATATAGGCAAGAAGAAGGAATCGATTATGATGAAACCTTTGCTCCAGTTGCAAGATTGGAAGCTATCAGAATATTCTTAGCCTACGCCTCTTTCAAGCGTTTCAAGTTATATCAAATGGACGTGAAGAGTGCTTTCCTCAATGGTGAACTGCAAGAAACCGTATATGTTGCCCAATCGCCTGGATTTGAAGACTCCAAATTTCCCAATCATGTCTACAAACTCCAGAAGGCTTTGTATGGACTTAAGCAAGCTCCAAGGGCATGATATGAGACTCTTTCTAAATTTTTACTAGAAAAAGGATTTAAACGCGGTAAAATTGATACAACTCTTTTTATTGCCAAATATAATGAGCATACTTTACTTGTTCAAATATATGTCGATGATATTATTTTTGGTTCTACTAATGAGTTACTTTGTAAGCGTTTCGAAAAGCTAATGAAAAGAAAGTTTGAGATGAGCATGATGGGAGAGTTAACATTCTTCCTCGGGCTTCAAATCAAGCAATGCGAAGAAGGTATTTTCCTCAGCCAATCAAAATACACCAAGGAGTTAATAAAGAAGTTTGGATTAGAAAATGCTAAAGCATATGATACTCCAATGGCCACCGACAATAAGCTAGATAAAGATCTAAAAGGTAAGAAGGTTGATCAAACCTTATATCGAGGTATGATCGGCTCATTACTTTATTTAACTGCTAGTAGGCCCGATATCATGTTTAGTGTCTGTGTATGTGCACGCTATCAAGCAGATCCTAGAGAAGCACATTTAATTGCAGTCAAGCATATAATTCGCTATTTATCTGGAACCACTAACCTTGGACTTTGGTATTCCAAAGATTCGAACTTCGATCTCGTAGGTTATTCAGATGCAGATTATGCAGCTTGCACTATTGACAGGAAAATCACTAGTGGGACTTGTCATTTCCTCGGGAATAGACTAGTTGCTTGGGCCAGCAAGAAGCAAGCTTCAGTTTCAGTGTCAACCACAGAGGCTGAGTATATTGCTGCTGGAAGTTGTTGATGTCAAATCCTTTGAATGAAGCAGCAGTTGGTGGACTATGGAATTGAAGAAGGAAATTGCCCTATCATGTGTGACAACACTTCATCAATTTCAGTCTCCAACAACCCTGTCATGCATTCCAAGACCAAGCATATAGATATCAAGTATCATTTCTTCAAGGATCATGTGGAGAAGAGGAATATCCATTTAGAGTATGTGGGGACAGACAACAAGATTGCTGATATCCTCACCAAAGCTCTGGACTCCAAGAGGTTCTCATTCCTCAGAGGAGAAATGGGTATGCTTGAACATAAATAATTCCATACTTTTTATTTGCTAACTTGTGTGTTGAGTATAGGATGAAATTCCTGTTGAGGATTCAAAACACCCTGTTGAAACTGCATGTGCCAAAACCGCAAGCAGTCAAAACCGCCTGCATCCAACCGCCAATGCCAAACCGCTTGATGCAGCTTGACCGCTTGATTCAAACCGCGTTTCAACATTAGAGTAACTTCTATCTATTTATTCTTATCTTTATTAATAATAAAAAAAAACTGTTCAAATTCCTTTTATTTATTTTTTAATCCTTATTTGACATAAGGGTATTTTTGCAAAATGCTTTCCCACATTATTTCAAAATTTAAATGCATTTAATGCTAAGGGGACATGAGCATTAAAAACCCTCATGTCAGCCGTCATAGGGTGCTGTGCAGGAGGCGAAAGGGTGCAACAATTGGTTATTTCAATCATTTTCTTCTGAACATTGCTGCCTACCCCTTCACCTATATAAGCAAAGTTGGTGAAAATTCTAACCTTTTCACTGTCACTCTCTGCACACGTACTCTCTCTACCAACTTCTCTTTCTCTCTCTAAAAACACAAAAAAACCTCCATTTTTCAAACCTTAAACTGAAAATGACTTCAACCTCCAAAAGGCAAAGAGCCTCTGCAGTTACTAGGGCTCCTAAGAAACCCATTCTTGATATGGTAACAACTTCTAACCCTAATCCTTTAAATTTCTTAAATCTGCCATTGTTGAACTCAAAAACCTTTTCGTGTTCTTCAATGTCATTTTGGCTGATTTTGATCTTGTTTCTCAGTCATTTTCAATGATTTTTGTTGGGTTATGTTCGGATTTATGCATGGATTCCATAAATGTTGCTTATTTCATGATCTATCCATGCCTTGAACACTGATTTGATGATTTTCAGTTTATGTTCTTCGAAACCCATTTCTGTGTTCTTGATGATTCTGCACAAAAGTTGTTATTTTAATGATATATTGTTAGTCTACAACTTGTTAGGATCATTTTGATATGCTTTTTGTCAATTTTGGTTAAGATTTGATAATCTCTGTTCTTGGTGTTCTTAAACTGTTCTTCAAATGTTCTTCATGATTTTCATACGTTTTTCATGAAATTTATTATGTTTTGGATACCTTGATTTCTGAATAGTGTTTTTCACATTTAGAAAAATTTTGGACTTTTTCATGAATTTTGGATTTCACTTGGTTTTGAAACCGCTTGGATTGAAACCGCATGCCTAATATGATTGAAACCGCTTGACCACTAGTGTTTCAAACCGCATGCTCCTTCTAAGGCTAAACCGCATGTTGGAACCGTTTTTCAAAATCCTTTGAAATCGCATGCTGTTTAATTTCTTTTTTAATTTTTGAAGATTTTACTAAGAATATAGGCTGGACACCATAACCTTCCCCTACAAAACACTGCTTGCATGTGTGGGATAAATTTGGATTACAATGCCACGTACTCAGTAATTTTGTTCTCAAATTCTCATTTTCTTTAGTATTCATGGTTCACTTGGGGTTTGAAAATTTTCATTTTTCAAACCGCACCACTGCTGAACCGCTTGGGTGCTCAAACCGCTTGTGAACTGTGAATACAAAAATAGATCTAACACTTAATGTTTTCCTTTGTAGGATCCAAATACCTTCCTACCAGGGTGGAAAGTTAATGAGGCTGAGCTGAAATCTGATGCCTTGGGAAGGGAACTGCTTAGGAAGCTGAGAGTTTCAGGAATTCTGCCCCTCTTCACCAAGAAGCAGAATTTTATTATTCCATCTTTTATAGACCAATTTTATGCAACTGCCAAGCGTGGAGTGAGACTGCTTGAAGAAGGTCAAAAAGTTTCATGTCTGACTGCTGAAGTAGAAGGCTTCTCACTTTCTATTGACTATATTGACATCAGGAGATTTTATAATTTCAAAGTTGGTGGATCTCCTGAGGATGTTGATCAAGTAATCCAAGATGCTGCTGCATCCCAAACCGCCAAGGAGAAATCTATGATTGGCAAATTTAAGAAAATCCCAAGGAAAGGATTTGGTGAGCTAATGAGCCACCTGGGATATCTAGTTGGGAAGTCAGTTTGTGATAAGACTGGGAACCACAACAACTTTACATCCCAACAATGGATGTATTGTTCTTCAATCTTCATGGAAATCAAGCTGCACTGGCTAAAGATTCTTTTCAGAGAGATATGTGATAGTGTGGAGACTTATCAATCCAAGAGGAAAGGAGAAGAGCAAAGATGGAGACCTTTCTATAGGATTTTAACAGCTCCTATACTGGATTTTGATCACCTGGAAGAGATTAGAAAGAAAAATCCTGAGTTGATGATTGAGTTTGGTAATGAGGAATCCCTAGGACTACTTACTTGTCACTCCTTCAGATATGCAAATGGAGATGCACTCTACAACCGCTCCTCAAGCGGTCAGGAAAGGAGAAAAGCGGTCAAGGAAGCCTCCTGCGAGAGCTGAACCGCTTGCTAAGAAATCAAAAACTGCTCCAGTTTCCAAACCGCCTGTTACTGATGGAGTTGGCCCCAGCAAGTCCAAGGAACAAGGAAAATCAATGAGCTTGGTTGATAAAGAAGATGATGAAGAAGATGATGAAGAAGAAGACCCAAGTATTTCTAACTTGGTTGCTAGAGCCAAAAAGGCTAAGAATGATGTTGCTGGGATGACTGTTGAAGAACAGATGAAGTTCTTTCAGGACAAGATTGACAGATTGGCAAAGGAACAGGAAGAAAAGAGGAATGCCAAGGGTAAATATACTGATGATGGAACCGCCTCCCAACCTCAATCGCAAGCTGAAACCCAACCGCCTCCATCCTCAAATACCACTCCTGTTCAACCCTAGTCTAATCCCCACATAACTCTCCTGCCCACTCTCCTTCCAAATCCAAAACTCCCTCTCCTCCTCCTCCCCAAACAGATGCACCAATTCAGGGGGAGACTCCCAAGAAAAGGAGGAAGATGCATGCCAAGAAAAATTCCAGGAAGGGTAAACCTGTTCAACCTTCTCCTTCTCCCTCTCCCTCACCATCTCCAAGGAACTCACCTTCACCAAGAAAATCCCTTTCACCCTTATCCTCCCAATCCACATATCATTCCCCCCAACATTCCCAATCCATAAATTCCCAACACTCAAACCAAACACCTCCTCACCCACATGCATTCCAACCCTGGCAATCCAAGCCCTCTGCTGGCCATGCCACTTCCAAATCCATTAGGGAAAATCCAACTCCTACCAATTCCCATAACTCAAACCGCTCCAGATCTCAATCCCCTGCCAAATCCCTAACTCCTCTAAACTCACCCCTTAGACAAAACTCCCCTCCTCAAACCCAAACCGCCCCGGAAAATACCCAATTCCAACTGCCTCCAACTTTCCAAACCGCTTCAACCTCAACCGCTCCTCCATCTGAGTACTCCCAAATCCTCCAAACCCTGAATGCTGTGGAATTAATCCTCACCAGGACCGCTGAAGAGGTTAGAAGAATGAGTAAGGCATTTGCTCCTGATCAATCTGCAGCAGGACCGCGTAGAGCTGAGCCTGAAGTAAATAAGCCGCGCCGACATTGAACCGCTCCTTCCTTGTAATTCTTGAATGTCTTTTGTAAGTTGGACCGCTCTCCTTGTATTTTCTTTGTCCAACTTATTTTGTTTTGTTTTTGCAACCATGAAATTTCCTTTCATACCTTGTAACTGTAACCGCTTGAGGTATTAATGAAAATTGCATCATGGTTCCAAAACCTTGTTCATATCAAACTGCTTGTTTGTAGAACAATGAAATCACTTATGATCTTAAACCTCATTCAAATATTTTTCAACTTAAAATCATTCTTTTGAAATGAAGTTTTAAACATTCAGTTTAAGCTGCACTTTAACTCATATTTTTCAAGTGCACTGAATGCATTTCTATACTTTTCAAGTTATAATTTCCAATCTTTCAATAGTATAGAAATCTATAGTTTAAGCTAGTGTGTGCATTGACTTGGGGCATGAATTACCATGTTAAATCTTATGGACATGTTTTTACCAAGTACAATGTTTGCTTTTGCTGTAGAAGGTAATGGCATCAATCAAATAGGGGAAGACTGTTGGGTATGCATGTTTTAACCCTCCTATTTTTAGATTAGATTTGATTGATACCATAACCTCCTCTCTATTTTAAGGACTTTAGGCCCATATGTAATGAAGCTCAGACTTCAATTTTTAGCCAAATCCATTTTATAGAATAGGTTAAATTAGGCTTGAAAACTGGCACAAGACTCATTGGATCTGAGGATGTAGTTCAGAGTTTCAGAACCGCTTCATGAAAACCGCTTGGTGGAATTCCTGTCTGAAACCGCTCCTGAACTCCTAAGTGCAATCCACTGTATGAACCGCTCCATGCAAACTGCATTGCAGTTTCAACCTTGAGATCACACTGATGGAAATCCTCCTATGGTGTAACCGCTTATATCAGAACCGCTTGCACACCAGGACCGCTCCAATGATTGAAGACTTGAAGTGAACCTCATTTGACCGTTGGAATCCACGTCAGCAATATCAAAAGTCAACCACCATATCTTGTCACGTGACTACTTTTCAGACAAGATCTGAAAGGATCTTGAAAAGGTGACAGATGTCCTAACCACCTTGATTGCAGCTGAGGCCTGATCAGCTTTACCTGCAACAGCTGTACCTAAGGACAAAAGTGCTTACTGTGGGCCAATGGGAAATCATCAGTACTGTCCTTGCAACAGCTGTGTCCAACGGCTATATCCTTGATGCTTGGGTATAAATACCTCCAATTTTCACCATTTGAAGATTGCTTGAGAAAATTGAAAGTGATGTGTTCATAAAAGCTGAAGCTCTGCCCAGAAATTCTAAGTCCTTTGAATCTTCATCTTCTACTTCAAGATAATTATCCCAGCCCAGAAATCAAGCCTTATACACATCAAGAATCACTGTGCTCTCCATCTTATAAATTTATAGAGTCTTGATCTTGAACACACACACACACACCTCACTTGTTTAATTACATAGATTAATCATTTGAGATACACTGGTTATAGTCTAGGATTTGTTCTTCATAGAAAAGATTTTAGATCCGAGTATTACTCATTGTACTTTGTAATCTCTCATATACTCAATATAAAATCTCTCTTAGAAATCCAAGACTAACCATCTTGGTAGTGGACGTAGATCGTTTACCGATTGAACCACTCCAAATATTGTGTTCTTACTTTTCTGCACTTATTATTTACTGTTCTTACTGATTATCTATCTTTATCTCTGTTTGATCTTAATTGTAGTTATCCATTATTAAGAGTTGTGTTTGGAGTTAACATTGTCAAAACCTCACTTATTTGTAAACTGCACTCACTGAAACCGCACTATCAAAACCGCTTTACAAACCGCACCTCAAAAATTTAGTACAGAGTACTAAATAAGCTTCTATATTCTACATGAGGAGCTAAATTACGCATGAGTCTACAATGCCATTCCCAAACACCAAATATAAAAGGACTCAATCTACAAGCCTCGTCTAGGAAAAGAAACAGCGAACAAGGCTCTAATTTTAAAACCTCTAGTTTCTTACAACTTCTTCATTTACAAAAGTGAAACCTCTATAGATGAAAGGCCAACAAGTGCAAGCAAAATGACGCACAAAACTAGAAGCTGCTGTCGAGAAACTGCTAGGTTATAGAAAATGAACGAAAGAGAATGCTCTTGTTATACGCGAGCACATATGATAGGATATTCTCCTTCTGTCCCATAATAAATCTCGCAATTTTCTTTTTGGTTTTTCCCAAAATAAAGGTCATGTTTCTAAACAAGGACATAATTTCAGTGACATTTTATCATGGTGCAAATAATGTGCAAATATGTACAACACATTCCTTAAAAACGTTGACAAGTCAAGCGTGATATTTATTATGGGACGGAGGGAGTAATTGCAAAGTAAAATCCAAACATTTGTGTATTAAATAGAAACTAGCAAATGAAGCAAGAGGCCCTTAGTTTAAAGTATGCCAATATTGATACATTACAGTGATATAGACATGTTGTTTACCATTACCAGTAATCTCTGCAAGAGCAAGAACCATCTTTAAAACTATGGAAGCGGTTCCTGTCACGTACAATAATCTCTCGATTTGCAACCTTTGATATTATTTTCAAAGCAGAATGGCAATCTTCACAAACACGTAAATTTTTCATTATTCTAAGAGGGGTTCCACGCTGAGTGTTGATTAGACCAAACATCACTGCTAATTTCTCACTGTGTCGATATAAAACTTTTACCTTATCATTCTCCTCCATATCCAAAAGAGAACCACGGAAGTGTTTGGGGTGTACCCTTTAGACCTCATTTTTTCCAATAACTCGTTCCATTTCTTCAGTATATTGTCGGCCTGGGGATGCGTAAGATCCCCAAAGAACAAACTCATGGACCTTACCGTCTAGAGTAATTGAGCTCTGCCCACGTATCTTTCTCGCCCCTTTATCTCTCATCAAGTTCCTCACTCTTGCAACTTCTCTCTATAGCTTTTCTTCTGCATAAATATTTGATAAAACCACATAATATCCATCATTATACGGGTCTAATTCAACAAGGTGTTTTGTAGCTTCTTCTGCTACTTCAAGATTTTTGTGAACCCTACACCCACCAAGAAGTGCTCCCCACACTACGGAATTTGGCTTGATAGGCATGTTCTTAATGAGTTCATATGCTTCTTGAATATGCCCTGCCCTGCTCAATAGATCAACCATACAACCAAAGTGATCAATTCGAGGAATAATCCCATAATCTCTACTCATGCTGGCAAAAAACTTGCGACCCTCATTTACCAACCCCATATGGCTACATGCATGTAACAGTCCGATAAGGTTGTGATATGTTATGAATGGCCCTTTGCAATGGGGGTTCCAGACACTACAACAAAAATGAGCTTTAACAACGTTTTTTAAACGTTGTTATAGACCTTTAACAACGATTTCGAAAACGTTGTGTCATCCACCGTTGTCTTAGGCTCCAGTCTAAGACAACGTTTTATAAACGTTGTCATATGGTCTAAGACAACATTTATAAACGTTGTAATATGGTCCAAGACAACGTTTTATAAACGTTGTAGAAAATATAGTCTAAGACAACGTTTTTCATAAACGTTGTAATAGGGTCTAAGACAACATTTTAAAAACGTTGTAGAAAACCTTATCTTTTTTACAACGTTTTATAAACGTTGTTTTAAGGTTATCTACAACGTTTTTAAAACGTTGTGAAAAGGTTTTTTTTTTTTTAATAAATTTTGTTTTTCTGCCCTTTCCCTAATTCACATTCAACCTGTGCTGAAACAACTCGTAAAAGCACTAGTCACATTAAATATAAATAAAATTTATTTCTTGTTTACTTTACAAATTAATTTCACGTACAATTCATAAAGAAACAAAATTGTAACAGTAAACCAACATCACAAATATGTCACCTAAAGTGTTAATCAAATCAAACCTAATATAAACGCAACTATACACGGACAAACATCTTAATTAACTTTATAAATTATTTCCGCGTCCAAAGGGCATATACCTTGCGCCATGAATAACCTGTGAAAATCTGAACTTTTCCAAGGGTTCATGCCTTTAATTTCTTCCATGCTTGGAGTACCCAAAATCTGCAAATAAGGGAAAAAAAAGAAAGAAAGGAAAGATCAGTAGACAACCTTATCTAGATAAGGTTGTCTAAGACAACACACTTGCCATCTGGACACACCAATCCGTTGTCATTTTGATCATTCATTAATTAATGATATTAGGGGTGAAAATGGTTTGGCTCAAACTGCTGGAGTCGAACCGAGTCAAACCGATATTAGGAGAGAACATATAATGAACGGAATATAATTCTCCCCCTATTGAATATCCCTAAAAATAAGGAAAGCATTTAGCACACAGAATCCTAATCCAATAGGAATTTATTCTCACTCAAGAAGTCTTATTTGGAGAAGACTCCTAGCAGGCTAAGGAACCTAAATTAGACAAAGATTCACTCTCCTAATACAAGTCAACTATGGAACTCCTATTCTTGGAGAACTCACCACTTGAAAGCTATAAATAAGGGTCAGATCCCTCACACAAAAGGTACATTCAAACACCCTCTCAATAATATAATACGTCTTCCCTCCCGGTTTATATCATCTCCATATACTAATGCTTATTCTCACGCCGGAGGGTTTGCGCGGGGCTAACTCCCCGCGCCCTAACGGTGTCTGTTTTGCAGATCCGTTCTTCGTTCGTCCAGGAATCCAATGCCGCGTTCCCGACTGATTAGGTACCCCCGGTACCGCTCATTTATTGCTGCATCAGTTTGGTTCCATTGCCGGGAATGAAGACTAACACATGACGAACGACGAACGACGGACGGACAAATTCCAAAGCTAATGATAGCAAGGGAGGAAGTAATCGATTCAAAGCAATCCAATAACAAACGTTGTCGTAATAGGTATCTCGCACGGTCGAAAACCGAGAAATGGCGACCAATGACGCAGTGCTTAGCTCATACAGATCGCTTCTAAAAGCTACCCGGAAAGCGTTTACCGACGATACAATGATGCTGCAAGGGTCGGCAATGGAGGTAAGGAAGAAATTTGAGGAGCACCGTCACGTGACCTCCGATACCGATATTCAGAAACTCCTTGGAGATGCCAGCGATGCCTCTGATTTCATATCCACCATGATCGTCTGTGCCAAGCTCAATCCCGGCGGCGAATATGGCTACGTGGATCTCCCTTTCTCTCTCTTTCTCTCTCTCTTTATATCTCGTGTTTTTATATCTATATATATATATATATATATTTTATTTTTTTTATTTGGGCTAATCATGGATAAAGGATCGGCTTCATCCTGCTCGATTCGATTGGTTATTCACAAAAGGTGGAGAAGCCATTATAAGCTACAAATCTCTTCCATTCAAGCAAGAAAGAAAAGAAACCGATTCATCCGGTTACGCACGAAATTGCCCCGATACTTGGTATCATCGGAGTTTATCTCGCCTTCAAGTATCACAATGAAAGCAATATTGCCAATTTATACGGCTTACATTCTGGATTGGTATTGGGGTCATCTCTCTCTACGGGATTCAAGAACAGGTTTCTACAAAGAAGTAATTCTAGAGAACATGATCGAGTGAATTCTTTGTCTAACAAATCTCAGTCTCGACGCCCACCAAAGGAGCAATTTCTTCAGAAACCTTTCAAGCACTTCTACAAAACTCTCTTTTCTAACGGACAATGGCAATTTCTCCGGTGCCCGTTCAATTGCCATCATCTTCTCTTGGCCCGATCTCCGGAGATAACATATATCGGAGCTCGAGATTAATCTGTGGCGGCGAGGCACGACGGGTTTCTGTACAAGGGAAAAGCAGTGAGGATGGATTCGATTGTGATTGAGGCGTTCCTTGATCCGGTATGTCCAGATAGCGAGACGCATGGGCCCCACTTAAACAAGCTGTTGATCACTATGGACATCATCTCGTCTCCCTCATTGTTCATCTCTTCCCTTTGCCTTACCATGACAATGCTTTTGTCATTTCCCGTGCGTTGCATATTGTCAATAACAACAAACCTTCTGCTACATTCGACTTAGATTATCCATTAGTGGTTATCATGGCAGTAGGTTCGTAGGTTCATTCCATACTATGTCAACGGACCATACCACCCACTCTCATCGGCTCGAGGCTCATCTCGAAGGTCCAATGGCGCTGAGAATTCAACACCACACTACTCCCTAATGATAATCGACATTCACAGCAGCAACATATTCATCGAGTGCTCTGTCGAGGACCTTCCTCGAACAGATATAAGGCGACGAGTTATATTGTGCTAGCGGCAAGAGAATGGCAAGTAGAATACCACCCCCGAGCATGGAAGCCGAAGTACCCTAACCCAGCTCGGAGCAGCAGCACCATAAAAGGCCAAGCAATGCTCGACCTCGTTCTTAGCAAACAGGTGTACTCTCTCAAAAATCTTGTTTTTAGTCACTTCATAACATGGTTTCACTTTTGAACAAGTAAAACTAATAGGAATCTCCTTATTAACTTCACATAGGCGCATGTTAGTATCACAAATCATGCTTGCCATTACTCGTCACCTTTCACACTAGCAAGGACCAAAAATTATGCATCAGTTCTTGCCTAAATTGATATTTCTACAATGTTTCTATTAAATCCAACAATGATTTCTTACATTATTAATTCTTTCATTCTTGGTCTTGTCGAGGAACGAAATCGGGATGAGCATTTGGTGCAAGCACTACAACTAGCCAAGCAACCCACATCCTTGGTCGACCAAGACGGGCTGAGCTACTAGTAGTCCCAAGCAAACCCCTTGCTCGAACTCGAGCATACAACACCTGTATACAAACAGTTGACGTAATTATGGACAGCAAATAGCAACCTGAGAAGGCATACCACCCACTCTCATCGGCTCGAGGCTCACCTCGAAAAATACATCAGTAGGAACTCCAAAGAACAAGTATTAATGTCATTAAATCAGGCTCACCACGGTTCAGCGGCTGCTCCAGCACCGGCGGTGGACTGCTCGGATGTAATCGTTAGTATGGTAAATTGTTTGTCGTACGTGACAGCCGGTAGCGTTGTGAAGACGCCGGAAAGACAGGGCTTGTTTAAACTCTGATGATACTAGTACTATGAAAAATCTTCATAGTTTGTTATCAAGTCCAGCTTCAAGCTTAGCAGAATTAGAGAAGATATATGAGATCGCTGTTAGTGGCTTAGATGATGAGAAGATCGCTGCTGCTACAATTCTTTGTGGGGCATCTCTAACTCGCGGTTGGAATATACAGGAACATATTGTTCTCTTCATAACAAAGTTGCTATCACCTACAGCTCCTGCAGATTATTCTGGAAGTGAGAGCCATTTGATTGTTTATGCACCATTTCTGAATGTTCCTCTTGTGGGTATCGTCCATCAATTGTGTTCAGATTTTCTCATTACATGGATTGGCTCCAGAGCTCGTTGGTGCTTTAATGCCCATTTGTGAGGTCTTTGGATCATGTGCACCCAAGGTCTCTTAGACTCTTACTACTGGAGAAGAAATAACCCCCATGCGGTGTTCTCTAATGCATTTATTCTTCTGCTCAAGTTATGGAGGTACCATCAAACTCCTCTTGAACACGTGATGGGAGCAACCTAGCAGCTCGTCAAAGCAATTAAGCAACACAACAAAACCAGTTCTGAGCCAGATCTCTGATGATACCATAGACATTCATGAAGATAATAACAATAACTCAGTTATGTCCGTCCCAGATTTAGCCCCTAGTCTCGTCATACGGCCAGAACTCGGGGGCAGCTATGACTAGAAGATAAGGAAAGCTGAGGGACGTAGACTTTCTTGATACGGTTCTGTCCGTCCTAGATGTAGCCCCTAGTCTCGTCATACGGCCAGAACTCGGGGGCCGGCTATGACTAGAAGATAAGGAGAGCTGAGGGACGTAGACTTTCTTGATACGGTTCTGTCCGTCCTAGATGTAGCCCCTAGTCTCGTCATACGGCCAGAACTCGGGGGCCAGCTATGACTAGAAGATAAGGAGAGCTTAGGGACGTAGACTTTCTTGATACGGTTCTGTCCGTCCTAGATGTAGCCCCTAGTCTCGTCATACGACCAGAACTCGGGGGCCGGCTATGACTAGAAGATAAGGAGAGCTGAGGGACGTAGACTTTCTTGATACGGTTATGTCCGTCCTAGATGTAGCCCCTAGTCTCGTCATACGGCCAGAACTCGGGGGCCGGCTATGACTAGAAGATAAGGAGAGCTGAGGGACGTAGACTTTCTTTATACGGTTCTGTCCGTCCTAGATGTAGCCCCTAGTCTCGTCATACGGCTAGAACTCGGGGGCCAGCTATGACTAGAAGATAAGGAGAGCTGAAGGACGTAGACGAACTAGTGGAAATGAGTCAATGAAATTCAAATTTACTTCTTCAAACGTGCAAGGCCAATATCAACTACTGACACTAACGCTGGAAGACGAGGATCTCATCTCCTACTCTTCAAAACACATGCCTTACGTCTTGACGAGGGTCCGCCTCAACTCAATGACTATAGGCTCTTCACAGCCAAGACTGAGGATCTCTCCTCAGCCTACTGGCTTACCTTACATCCTGACGAGGGTTCGCCTCGATTCAAGGATTACAAGGTTCAAACAATCCACCTTACATCCTGACGAGGGTCCGCCTCGATTCAAGGATTACAAGGTTCAAACAATCTACCTTACATCCTGACGAGGGTCCGCCTCGATTCAAGGATTACAAGGCTCCAACAATCTACCTTACATCCTGACGAGGGTCCGCTTCGATTCAAGGATTACAAGGTTCAAACAATCTACCTTACATCCTGACGAGGGTCCGCCTCGATTCAAGGATTACAAGGTTCAAACAATCAACCTTACATCCTGACGAGGGTCCGCCTCGATTCAAGGATTACAAGGTTCAAACAGTCAAGACCAAGGAGTCTCCCTCGGCATAATGACTTGAGACAGACAAAAATATCAAAAACATCTAGAACCGAGCTAACCTCCTCGTTCTACATTATCAAAGGTATGAGATGATCTTCCTCGGCTTCCCCAAGTTTGTACTGGCATTCAAGAAAGGCAGATCAAGTAAGCAAAGCAGTTTGTACTAAAGCAATAAATGAAGACAAGGAAGTCCTCCAGGCCAGGATCGGGAATGGTGACTTGTTTAGTTTGAGCTTCCTCCTCGACATTAGTCTCCTCGGCCTGCGCCACGGCATCAGCCTCATCATCGTCCTCCGTGCCAGGAACCGGGATGGTGACTTGTTGGGTTGAGCTTCCTCCTCGACATTAGTCTCCTCGTCCTGCGCCACGGCATCAGCCTCATCGTCTTCTACCTTGCCAGGATCAGGGATGGTGACTTGTTGGGTTGAGCTTCCTCCTCGACATTAGTCTCCTCGGCCTGCGCCACGACATCAGCCTCATCGTCTTCTACCTTGCCGGGAACCGGGATGGTGACTTGTTGGGTTGAGCTTCCTCCCCGACATTAGTCTCCTCGGCCGGCACCCCAGCATCCACCTCATCATTTCATTCTTGAACCAGCAGACAACTGAAGCGACACTTGTCACTTGACGCCTGTTCGTATTCTTATAAACCGAGATAGAGCTCACTTCCTCCTCGTCATCAACATGGCCGAGCTAGGAAGTCGGGGGCCACTGAACGGAATATAATTCTCCCCCTATTGAATACCCCTAAAAATAAGGAAAGCATTTAGCACACAGAATCCTAATCCAATAGGGATTTATTCTCACTCAAGAAGTCTTATTTGGAGAAGACTCCTAGCGGGCTAAGAAACCTAAATTAGACAAAAATTCACTCTCCTAATACAAGTCAGCTATGAAACTCCTATTCTTGGAGGACTCACCACTTGAAAGCTATAACTAAGGGTCAGATCCCTCACACAAACGGTACATTCAAACACCCTCTCAATACTATAATACGCCTTCCCTCCCGGTTTATATCATCTCCATATACAGATGCTTATTCTCACGCCGGAGGGTTTGCGCGGGGATAACTCCCCGCGCCCTAACGGTGTCTATTTTGCAGATCCGTTCGTCGTTCGTCCAGGAATCCAATGCCGCGTTCCCGACTGATTAGGTACCCCCGGTACCGCTCATTTTTTGCTGCATCACATAACAATAAAAATTTTGGCAATCGGATCCTATATACCTATTCCATTCCTATTTCAGGACATTATCATCTTTTTTACCTCTCTAAAGAGTGGCAACACGACAGTCCGATTACATTTCCCTGTCACCCTTTTTCAAACCTTACAAAATCGATAATTTTACTGGCAAGTAAGGAATTCTAAATGATATGGTTGCGGTTCTTGAATTAGTACTAGTACGAATTAGTACTAGTACGACTCCATCTGAAAAATGAAATGAAATTATGGTTCTGTCCCCCAAGTGTCAATATTTTCTTACTTCAATCAAACTTGATTCATGAAAAGCTACTCGCATCATCTAAATGTAACTTCATTCATCCGATTGCTATGGATGGTGCCTGATTGACGTGTAGGGGGGACTACACAGTTACGGTTTTCTCAAAAACCATGCATATTGTGCTGAATGGTAGTCGACATCATCTCAAATGAGACAAGGGAATAGAAACAAAGAAAATTATAACAAGAGGGTGGGGGGGGGGGGCAGAGAAAACAAATCTAGAATAAATAAATGTCCTGGAATCTAAATACAACACTCAATTATTGACGAAGAAAAAAAAATAGGAGAGAAACAAAGAGTGAATAGCACAACATCTAGGTGAAATTCTTCGAAAGTGTCCGATTATCATAAGCTGACCTGCAATTATAGGATAGAAGCAAGAGGCCCTTAGTTTAAAGTATGTCAATATTGATACATTACAGTGATATAGACATGTTGTTTACCATGACCAGTAATCTCTGCAAGAGCAAGAACCATCTTTAAAACTATGGAAGTGGTTCCTCTCACGTACAATAATCTCTCGATTTGCAACCTTTGATATTATTTTCAAAGCAGCATGGCAATCTTCACAAACACGTAAATTTTTCATTATTCTAAGAGGGGTTCCACGCTGAGTGTTGATTAGACCAAACATCACTGCTAATTTCTCACAGTGTCGATATAAAACTTTTACCTTATCATTCTCCTCCATATCCAGTAGAACCACGGAAGTGTTTGGGGTGTACCCTTTAGACCTCATTTTTTCCAATAACTCGTTCCATTTCTTCAGTATATTGTCAACCTGGGGATGCGTCAGATCCCCATCAACAAACTCATGGACCTCACCGTCTAGAGTAATTGAGCTCTGCCCACGTATCGTTCTCACCCCTTCATCTCTCATCAATTTCCTCACTCTTGCAACTTTTGTCCATTGCTTTTCTTCTGCATAAATATTTGATAAAACCACATAATGCCAATCATTATACCGGTCTAATTCAATAAGGTGTTTTGTAGCTTCTTCTGCTACTTCAAGATTTTTGTGAACCCTACACCCACCAAGAAGTGCTCCCCACACTGCAGACTCTGGCTTGATAGGCATGCTCTTAATGAGTTCATATGCTTCTTGAATATGCCCTGCCCTGCTCAATAGATCAACCATACAACCAAAGTTTTCAATTTGAGGGATAATCCCATAATCTCTACTCATGCTGGCAAAAAACTTGCGACCCTCATTTACCAACCCCATATGGCTACACGCATGTAACAGTCCGACAAATGTGACATCATTTGGCTCAACACCAATCCGAATCATCTCAGAGAAAAGCTTCATGGCTTCCTCGGCTTTTCCATGGATTGCAAGTCCATGAATCATGGCTGACCACGACACTACTGTCCGTTCCTTCATCTCCTTAAATACACTACGAGCAGCTTCTAAACATCCACACTTGGTGTACATATTTATCAAACTGTTAGAGATGCGAACATTGCTTTGAAATCCACTCTGGTTCGAGAACACGTGAATCCTCTTGCCAAGATCAAGTGCACCCAAATCTGCACACGCTCCAAGAACAGCAAGCACAGTCACCTCATCAGGCACCAATCCTTGCTCCAACATTTTCCTGAATTGATCAATGGCCTCTTTTGGCTACCCACATCGTACAAACCCCGTAATCATGGCTGACCACGACACTACTGTCCGTTCCTCCATCTCCTTAAATACACTACGAGCAGCTTCTAAACATCCACACTTGGTGTACATATCTATCAATCTGTTAGAGATGCGAACATTGCTTTGAAATCCACTCTGGTTCGAGAACACGTGAATCCTCTTGCCAAGATCATGTGCACCCAAATCTGCACACGCTCCAAGAACAGCAACCACAGTCACCTCATCAGGCACCAATCCTTGCTCCTCCATTTTCCTGAATAGATCAATGGCCTCTTTTGGCTTCCCACATCGTACAAACCCCGTAATCATGGACCCCCATGACCACACACTTTTCTCCGGCATTCGTGAAAAGAAATCAAACGCAGCCTCAACGTCTCCCCTCTTCACCAGCTGTGTAATAATTATATCCCAAGTCAAAACTTCTCTTTCAGGCATTTTATCAAACAACAACCGAGCATCATCAGTCGCCCCACACGACGCATAAAAATGTATCATCGTGTTCTGCAAAAACAAATCTGACTGAAACCCAAGTTTCACAATAAACCCATGAACAATCCGACCATGTAAAAGATCAGAAAGCTTCAAACAAGCCTTAAGAAGGAACGAAAGCGTAAAATTATCCATACAGATATTATGAGACAAAAATCCCATTTTAGTCCTTTAACTATTTTAAATGAGACATATTGGTCCTTGAACTATTTTTTGGGAGCTTTTAGTCCTTTAACTAATGTTTTCAAGATTAATAAGTCCTTCTGTTACACCACCGTTTACAACAACGTTAAGTATTTATGTGTTGGCAATTTTTTACTTGCGTGGCATCCACCTGTTTAATTAATCAAACGATTCAAACCCTCTCTACAAGGCGCCTGGAATTCTGGAAGAAATTGAGAGAAAAATCAAACGATTCAAACCCTCTCTACAAGGCGCCTGCTGGAAGAAATTGAGAGAAAGCATAGCTATAGCTATATGAAGAAGAAGGATTGAACAATTCGGGAAGAAATTGAGAGATTCAAACTACAATTTTAAATTACTCAAGTAAGTTTCTCCTTATATTTAGTGTTATTGGATAGTTCTTGTTTTAATTTTGTTTAAAATATGAATTAGGGTTTTGTTTCTGTCTAGGGTTTGTTAGATTCATTGTTATTTGTTCTTTAAACATTGTTAAACTTCTTGTTTTTGAGTATTATGTATGGGTTTGGATTTTATTGCAGTATGGACAACAATGATGCGGATGTTTTCAGTCAAGCTGATGATTTGAATGTGGATAATGATAAATGGTGGGCTGACTATGCGTATGAGATTAATAAACTAGATTCTCTGTCTAATGATGGTGAGAATGATGGTGGGAATTGTGGTGGGAATGATGGTGAGGATGTTGATAGAGATGATATTGAATTATTTGAGGATAGTGATAATATGACTGATAAAAGTATGCCATTCTCAGCTAGTTATTTTCACTGTTTTGCAGTACAATTGTTTTGCTCTCAACCACAAGCAGATCCTTTCTATTTGAACATGGATAGTACTCCCTCCGTCTCTAAATGTTTGTCTCATTTCCTCTTTTCCTTTGTCCCAAAAAGTTAGTCTCAATTTCAAAATTAAAGCTTCAAAATCACTAAATTTTCAAAACTTGTAACATTTAGGGACGGAGTATTACATAACGGCGGTGTATATTATCAATAATTTTCAAAGCGTTCGTAAAAATAACCAAAATTAAAGCTTCAAAATCACTAAATTAAAATGTTTGAAAAGTCAAACGGGACAAACATTTAGGGACGGAGGGAGTATTTGTTGTTTTGATACTTCACAGAGTCATTATCAAATTCCTTCCAGTTTTTATTCTATGATCAGAACTCAACTTAACTCAAAAGTTTAGGTTCACCGTTCACGTTCATTGTGATACGACATTGTTTGAAATAGATTAGTGAGAGAGAAAATACGGCAAGCAGCTGGCATAAAAATGTTACATCAGATTAATCATCAATTATCACAAACAACATACTTTCTCTCAATTTACCTACAACTAAATCTACATCCTATGATTTGGGTACATACATTCTTGGACACAAACTTTAATAATCAGGCAAAAGGTCCATTAGTGAGTTATCATCTTCCATGTGGCACTACATGTATCGAAATCAGTTGTCATCAGAGAGTCAAACTCGAACTTCTTAACAATTTTCTTCTCATTATCAACAACATGGCCAGATATCTTTGATTCATCATCCAAGTTCGGTATGATATTTGTAACAGAAGCGTACATCGAAAGCTTCATCTGTGCTCTCATCTCTTCTTGCTCTAGTTCACTGTGCTATACTATGACAGAATAACTCGAAGCACCAAGCCAAAGCTTGAGAAAAGACATGAATGGTTTGACCTGAGTTAATGTCTAACTTGATGCCTCCCAGGGGAGTAACTCTAAATGTAGCTTATGTACAAATAGAGTAGCTGAGAAAAAAAAACAGGTTTCCTTTAGGCAATAGAAACAAGTTCACATGTGAAAAAAAAATGGAAGAAAAGAAACAAGATAAAGGAAAAAGACCATATAGATCAACAGGGTAAAAATAGAACCAAAAATAAGAGTATATTGCAAACAATGTCATGTAAATTCAACACTTAAGGATGCTCAATTTAGCTTGGGTATGAAAGAAAACAAATACTAGTGCAAACTGATGCAAGTCAGGCAAAATTTATCCTAGAATTAAGAATCAGAATTTACCTACTGACGTGTATCACAGTTTCATATCACAATAAGGATATCAACTGAACAAAGGAACTTGGGTCAGGCAAAAGCACAAACACATAGATTGCATTAACCAAAAGGTTGTTCATAAATAGATTTTCAATATATATATACGTACATCTTAAGCAGGATTGTAGGATCAACATCTTAAGCAGGATTGTAGGCACAACATCGGTTGAAAGAGATGAAATCTTGCAAAGAAAGAGAGAAATATGTTGGGGATTTGGATACCCTAGCTGTAGTAGTCCATACTCACGCAACAATCCATATGAAAATCTCCAAATCTACATCCTATGACTGCAAAAGGCCAAACTAAATCTCTTCTGTAATCTTGTTACCATTATCCAATCCAAATCCCTTCAATTAGTCAACAAAAGACAAAAATCTATGAAAATAAACAATACCCAAGTACCAAAATTACACATATTTCACTTTGTTTAAATCAATTTTGCAAAAAAAATTGCCTGTTAGCAGCAACGACGGAGCGGCCGCCTGGGTATGAATGAGGCGTGCGTATCCAAGGCAGTATGTTGGGCAGTGTTTGAACAAATCAGAGGCGAGCGCCTGGATGATGGAGAGGCGGGCGCATGGGCTTTAGTTGCTGTCTCAATTGCTGAGATGGTGTGAGGCGGGCGCATGATGAATACGAGGCGGCCGCCCCGTCTGAAAACCAAAATCAATTGAGCAAGTCACGAAGTCACGAAGGCGGATTGCGGCGGATTTCAGGCGAATTGCGGCCGGATTCACAGCGCCTTGGAGGGTTTGCGTCCTTAAACGACGTGGAAGGCCAGCTGGACCAAAATTGCCAGCACATAATAGGATTTAACGGTGTTTCAAACGGAGAGGGATGGAAGGACCTTTTAGTCTTTAAAATATTAGTTGAAGGACGAAAATCTCCCAAACAATAGTTCACGGACCAAATTGTCTCATTTAAAATAGTTAAAGGACTAAAATAGGACTTTGTCCCGATATTATGATCACGCAATTGATAGAATAACCGAATTGCGTTAGCTGGGGAAGCACTTTGTGCAAGAGATTTCAAACAAGTGTTCCAGATAATATAATCGGGCACATGGGAAAGTTGAAAGATTTGTTGGGCGTAAGAGAAAGAAGGGGTAAGAGCACAGACGGAGGCGGCTCGAGAGAGCGGAAGAATGGAGAGAGGTGCATTGAGTTTGATAAGATGAGCATGAACTTGTTTGAGCTCTAATGGAGAAGTGAAAGTGTGGAGAAGATCGGCAGTTTTGAGGGTTTTGGAATCGGATTTTGAGGAGGGGAGAGTGTAGAGCGAAGTTACAGAGGGTGAGGAGTAAGACATCTTAGGTTAGATTGTTCATCCAACACACGGGTGGTGATTGTGATATACTCCGTATGTTATGAATGGCCCCTTTGCAATGGGGGGTTCCAGATAAGAGATAAGGTTGTCTAAGACAACGCGAAGGTGTGCGATTTCACACACGCTTTTTGATAAGTCAAATGTTGACTTAACTAGATTTGTTACTTTTTTTTATTGAATCCTATTTTCATAAGCATTATCGCTTTTTGATACAATCAAAATTTCGGCTATTGAATCCTATTTTCATAAGTATTTTCGCGTTTTGACACAATCAAATTTCGGGTATTGAATCCTACTTTAGAATGCATAATCGCCTTTTGAGCTCCCTCCCTACAACCACCGATATTAGGAGAGAACGCATAACAATCAAATTTTGGCAATGGGATCCTATATACCTATTTCATTCCTATTTCAGGACATTATCATCTTTTTTACCTCTCTAACAAGTGGTAACAGGACAGTCCGATTACATTTCCGTCTCACCCTTTTTCAAACCTTACAAAATCGATAATTTTACTGCCAAGTGAGGAATTCTAAATGATGTGGTTGTGGTTCTCGAATTAGTACTAGTACGACTCCATCTGAAAAATGAAATGAAATTATGGTTCTATCCCCCAAGTGTCAATATTTTTTTTCGTACTTCAATCAAACTTGATTCATGAAAAGCATGAAAAGCTACTCGCATCATCTAAATGTAACTTCATTCATTCGATTGCTATGGATGGTGCCTGATCGACGTGCAGGGGGGACTGCACAGTTACGGTTTTCTCAAAAACCATGCATACAGTGCTGAATGGTAATCGACATCATCTCAAACGAGACAAGGGAATAGAAGGAAAGAAAATTATAACACGAGGGGGGGGGGGCAGAGAAAACAAATCTAGAATAAATAAATGTCCTGGAATCTAAATACAACACTCGATTATTGACGAAGTAAAAAAAAAAATAGGAGAGAAACAAAGAGTGAATAGCACAACATCTAGGTGAAATTCTTCGAAAGTGTCCGATTACCATAAGCTGACCTGCAATTATAGGATAGAGACAATTTTCAGTCACAAAATGCACAACTGAGGTAATGTTTAGCATCTTCGATAAAAATTACATCAAACTAAGAAAATTAGCTTTATAGTTTTATCTTGTATACGGAGTATATGATATCATCATTGCAAGTGCAAATCAGAACATTACATGATTGTTTTGCAAAATAAGATAACTCGTTAAAAAAAAACATTTGAAACGCGTTTTCGAAAACAACACTGATGTTTGAACCAAAATGTCAGGTACAAAAATCCAAGGAGCCTAAGGGCACGTACCTAAGAAAAGGGATTAGATAAGCTCTACAACCAAGGCTGATGCACCTCCACCCCCATTGCATACACCACCAACTCCATATTTACCATTCTTCTGCCTCAAAACCTACATCAAATCACACAGATAAAATATGCTAATGAGAAACTACAGCCTTCTAAGAAAAATTACACACATTGAGAGAAAGAGACACCTTGGAACCGGAAATGGTTTACTCACTCCGTCCCAGAATAAATGTCGACTTTTTCTTATGTTAGTTCGAAGAAACCTCGAGTAATAATGATATGTTAATTTAAATATACAAATGAAAATTTAAAAATTGTTATTGATAGTATTTATTCTGGTGTATCAATAACAAGTTTTATATTTTTATTAGGATAATTAAATTAGCCTAAATTTACTGCCAAAGTTCCTTCCTACTAACATAAGAAAAAGTGTGACATTTATTCTGGGACATAGAGAGTATAATGCATTCTATCATAAATTCAAGACTCTTGTTATTAGATAACATACCCCCAAAAGTGTCACCAAAATACGAGCCCCGCTGCAACCTAGAGGATGCCCCAATGCAACTGCTCCACCATGTACATTAAGCTTTGCCTGAAAGTGAAACAACAAAGATACTTCAAGATAAGAGATTCATTGCAAAACAAAATGTTGGGTATGGAAATGTGAAGTTAAGCAGAGAGTGGAGGGGGATGGTAATGGTCATGAACTCACACTATCAAGTTCAAGCAATTTGGCATTTGCAATAGCCACAACCTGTATGGACCGCAAATTAAAATAAGATTGGCATAATCACATATGGCAAATTAGTTGTTAATGATATGATATCACATATTAAACCCAGAAATCTTACAGCAAAGGCTTCATTAATTTCGTAGTAGTCAATTTGAGAAGGCTCTAAGCCAGCCTTTGAAATAGCTTTTGGAATGGCAAGAGACGGAGAAGTTGTAAATAACTCTGGCGACTGCATGATACATTAAGAATTCTAACTGATGAGTGATGAGTGATGAGTGATGAATGAAGTAGTTTCAGGAAAGTCAATGGTAGGGAATGTGTATATATATATACACAAAAACAATCTGAGTGCTGGAAATTATTTCTCTTACTAAACTCCTTGGGTTTTGTTGTAGTTGTACAAAAAGAGATAAGTTTCCTACATATATAACTGCTTTACATGGATTTGGATGAGGCTCTAAGTTCAGTAATTACAGATCGGCATATTCCATAATGTCATGAGTGAGTAGTTTTTAAGAAATTGCGGGTCATTTACAGAACGATAATGAGAAATGAGAATATCCTTCTAACTCAAAGTGAAAAGTAGCATACTTTAAGCCTGAAGAGTTTCCAGCAGTAACACTGCCCCCATTCTCCTTAAAAGCTGGTCGAAGCTTCCTCAGTTTTGCAGCATCAAACTGACGGGAAACACAAAAATGAATAAAACATATTAGCATGACAGTCCAAAAGAAACAAAATAAAAAATTAACCAATGCAAGGGAAGATTTTAAGAGCAGGAACCAGAACAATTTCCTTTGTTAGGCCAAAATTATTATGTAACACGTTACGTTGACTTAGACCTGAAGGGGAGGTATAATATAATTTGTAAAGGGATGGGTAGTAGCTGAATGAAATGAAATTTGGACGCCCAAATCCCATATTGCGGGACATTCATGTGAATATAACAGAAAATGAGGGGTAAACTGCAATTCTAAAATCTTTTTAATATGCATAAACGACAGTAATTAAAACAGTATTTCACCTTCCCTATAGATCATCATCCTTGTCAACAATTGTTGATGGCCTTCCTCTGGCTCTAGGAACTTCAACCTGCAGAATACCAGCCTATGGTCAGCATGAAGATCCAAAGAAACAACATTACTTACTCCAACTAAAACTGTTAATCTTACAGGGACTATCTCCCAGGCAAAGGCTCCACTATCTCGAGCAGCAATACCACGTTCAAAACTCTGAATAGCATAGTTATCCTGCATATCATTCAGAAATGTCAAATGATTAATGACTTCTACTTGCAAAATCAACAAACTGTGTAGAATACCATTCCTGAAAAAAGGATCTAAATAAGGGATCGATGTCAGACAAAGAAAAACAATAAACAAGAGGAAAATTGCTCATTTGAGATCAAATAGTTAAACAGCAAAACTGAAGTTAGATACTATAAAGATGAAAAAATAATGCCTTTGCTCTTAAGCATGTTTTCACCAAATTTCAGTAGCAAAAAAACCCAGTAATTAAGGGTGGAAAAAATGAAAATGCTTATAGTGAAAATTCAAGCGAGATAAAATGCGAGAAACAAAATTCGACATATACTATGTGAATCACTTGGTCAATTTCTCGTGATAGTCAAATTGCTTAATCAAAGATAGCATTTCCTGAATCACCCTACTCACAGGGATTCGTAAGAGTAATATTTACATTATTGATCTGGATTCTGCATGTAGTATTACTAATCTCTATTTTGTAGCTAAAAATGTGAGCGAAAATAGTTGGCTATGGCACAAGAGTTTAAGCCACTTGAACTTCAAGTATCTAGCAAAGATTGGAAGGGAAAACCTCGTTCATGGTTTACCCAAAGTGGCTGACCACCATCCTGAGAAATGTAGTGCATGTCAACTTGGTAAGCAATCCGCGTCGTCTTTCACCAGCAAGACCGCTCTGTCAACTGCAAGATACTTACAACTGCTTCACATAGATTTGTTTGGACCCGTCACCACTGCCAGCATTGGAGGAAGTAGATACACTTTAGTGGTGGTGGATGATTATTCAAGATATACTTGGGTTGAGATGATGATTTCTAAGGACGATTGCTATGACATCTTAACCTCCCTCTTTAGGCGGCTCCAAACTCAGAAAGAAGACGACATCGTTAGTGTTTGATCAGATAATGGAACAGAATTCAAGAACAACGGTGTTGCTCAGTATTGTGATGACCATGGGATTGATCACAATTTCTCGACTGCTGGTGTTCCACAACAAAATGGGGTTGTGGAAAGGAAGAACAGGACGTTGATTGAGGCTGGAAAGACAATGATATCTGAAGCCAAGCTGCCTCAGTATTTCTGGGCTAAAGCAATCAATACTGCATGCTTCACTCAGAATCGCTCCCTCATCAACAAAACCTATAACAAGACTCCATATGAGCCATGGAGAGGAAGAACCCCCAACATTACATTCTTCAAGATCTTTGGCTGCAAATGCTTTATACTCTACAACGGAAGAGAAAATAGAGGTAAATTCGGAGTCAAGGCCGATGAAGGTATTTTTGTTGGGTATGCTAAATATTCAAAAGCTTTTCGTGTTTTCAATAAAACTAGTTTAAAGATAGTTGAGTCTGTCCATGTTACTTTTGATGAACATTCTCTCCTTGAGCCACATATGGCTCCAAATGTTGCTGATGATTTTGCTGAGCATAATGAAACAGGTGAACCCTCTAGAATCGCACCTGAACCTCAACCGCAAAATCCAGTGATAAAGTCTGAGGTTCCACCTTAAAACCAATTGGTATTAAGGGGAGTAGCCTAGATTCCTTATATGTTAGAGACAAGTCTTGTTTATTCCCGATATGGGATAACGTTATCTTACATGCCCCCTCACGTGTAGTCGGGCTTTGCCAAAGGCTTACAACATGGACTGGATGGTGGGAATGTGACAGAGGGGTATTCACGTTTGAATTTGTGGCACTGGGAGATAACATGGCCTGTGAGGCGGCAGTACTGGCACTTTCCCTTGAATGGAGTAGTGGCTTTGGTATTTGTGGAGCGATCATGTGTGGGGGATGGTATCATAGGTCCGGGGTTAACACCAGAGGGGTGAGAGTGGGTGGTACGGTTGTAGGGCTGAGGAGTGAAACTGCGAGATTGAGCAACATGAACCGAGGCTGGGAGTGGTGTGGTGTTTTGTTTCATGGAGAGTTCATGGTTGATAAGCTTTTCATGAAGGGATTCGAAAGAGATTGGTGTGTCACGGGCTCGTGTAGAATCAATTACGGGTTTGTAGGAGTCATAGTCAAGACCTTTGAGGATCTTGGCTATGATATCCTCAGTATCCATTGGCTTGCCCATAAGGGCTAGTTTGTCAGTGCAAGACTTTATGGCATGCATGTAATCGGAGATGGATTGGGTGTTTTTGGTGATATTGTCAAGGGTGTCCTTGATTTGGAGAATATGGCCTCTTGAGGGGTTAGCATAAGTGGTTTGAAGGATTGTCCAAGCCTGACGGGTGGATTTGGCTCGAGTGACAAGAGGTGCAACAGTGGGATCAAGGGTTCCTATTAGGGCACTTAGGATTAAGCGATCTTGACGATTCCAAGTGGTGAGGGCTGGGTTATCAATGGTTATGTCGTCTTTGACGATTTTGGCGTCGGGTGGTGAGTAATCATCGTCAATGAAGCGAAGAAGGTCCAGACCAAAGAGAAGGTTGGTTATTTGAGCGGCCCAAGTGAGATAAGTGTAGGGTGTTAGAGTTTTGCATTGGGAGAAATTGACCAAAATGATGGGATTGTTGGGGTCAGACGGGTTTGAGAGTGTGGTGGCAGAAGGAGTGGCCATGGGAGCAGTGAAGGAGAAGGCGGAAAGGAATAAGGTATGGGGTTGAACCGTGAAGGCTCTGATACTATAATAAAGTCTGAGGTTCCACCTTAAAACCAATTGATATTAAGGGGAGTAGCTCAGGATCCTTATATGTTAGAGACAAGTCTTGTTTATTCCCGATGTGGGATAACGTTCTCTTACATCCAGCACCCTCAACTTAAACCGCACATTTGAAACCGCACCTGAAGTTCCCCCTCCAGATGCAACTCCAAGGGAAGAAGATGTTGAGAATTCCCCCATCCATCTTATTGAACCTCTTCGTCAACTTACCTTCCATGACTTCACTGAAGGATCTAACGATGTTCCAATTGAAGATCTTCAGCAAACCTCAGTCCAACCAGACTTACCCCCTGAGGTTCGTGAAGTCAGCAGTCACCCTCTCTCTAATGTGATTGGTGATCTGTTTTTCGGTGTTCAAACAAGGAGATCGAACTATGATGAGCATACTTCTCTGTTATCTCAAATTGAACCCAAGAAGATTGAAGAAGCACTCCAAGATTTCAGTTGGGTCGTTGCTATGCAAGAAGAACTCAACCAGTTTGAAAGATGCAAGGTCTGGACATTGGTGCCTAGACCTCAGGATCAAGGAGTGATAGGAACTAAGTGGGTGTTTAGGAATAAGATGGACAAGAATGGAAGCATCACAAGGAATAAAGCAAGGTTAGTTGCACAAGGATATAGGCAAGAAGAAGGAATCGATTATGATGAAACCTTTGCTCCAGTTGCAAGATTGGAAGCTATCAGAATCTTCTTAGCCTACGCCTCTTTCAAGCGTTTCAAGTTATATCAAATGGACGTGAAGAGTGCTTTCCTCAACGGTGAACTGCAAGAAACCGTATATGTTGCCCATTCGCCTGGATTTGAAGACTCCAAATTTCCCAATCATGTCTACAAACTCCAGAAGGCTTTGTATGGACTTAAGCAAGCTCCAAGGGCATGATATGAGACTCTTTCTAAATTTTTACTAGAAAAAGGATTTAAACGCGGTAAAATTGATACAACTCTTTTTATTGCCAAATATAATGAGCATACTTTACTTGTTCAAATATATGTCGATGATATTATTTTTGGTTCTACTAATGAGTTACTTTGTAAGCGTTTCGAAAAGCTAATGAAAAGAAAGTTTGAGATGAGCATGATGGGAGAGTTAACATTCTTCCTCGGGCTTCAAATCAAGCAATGCGAAGAAGGTATTTTCCTCAGCCAATCAAAATACACCAAGGAGTTAATAAAGAAGTTTGGATTAGAAAATGCTAAAGCATATGATACTCCAATGGCCACCGACAATAAGCTAGATAAAGATCTAAAAGGTAAGAAGGTTGATCAAATCTTATATCGAGGTATGATCGGCTCATTACTTTATTTAACTGCTAGTAGGCCCGATATCATGTTTAGTGTCTGTGTATGTGCACGCTATCAAGCAGATCCTAGAGAAGCACATTTAATTGCAGTCAAGCATATAATTCGCTATTTATCTGGAACCACTAACCTTGGACTTTGGTATTCCAAAGATTCGAACTTCGATCTCGTAGGTTATTCAGATGCAGATTATGCAGCTTGCACTATTGACAGGAAAATCACTAGTGGGACTTGTCATTTCCTCGGGAATAGACTAGTTGCTTGGGCCAGCAAGAAGCAAGCTTCAGTTTCAGTGTCAACCACAGAGGCTGAGTATATTGCTGCTGGAAGTTGTTGATGTCAAATCCTTTGAATGAAGCAGCAGTTGGTGGACTATGGAATTGAAGAAGGAAATTGCCCTATCATGTGTGACAACACTTCATCAATTTCAGTCTCCAACAACCCTGTCATGCATTCCAAGACCAAGCATATAGATATCAAGTATCATTTCTTCAAGGACCATGTGGAGAAGAGGAATATCCATTTAGAGTATGTGGGGACATACAACAAGATTGCTGATATCCTCACCAAAGCTCTGGACTCCAAGAGGTTCTCGTTCCTCAGAGGAGAAATGGGTATGCTTGAACATAAATAATTCCATACTTTTTATTTGCTAACTTGTGTGTTGAGTATAGGATGAAATTCCTGTTGAGGATTCAAAACACCCTGTTGAAACTGCATGTGCCAAAACCGCAAGCAGTCAAAACCGCCTGCATCCAACCGCCAATGCCAAACCGCTTGATGCAGCTTGACCGCTTGATTCAAACCGCGTTTCAACATTAGAGTAACTTCTATCTATTTATTCTTATCTTTATTAATAATAAAAAAAACTGTTCAAATTCCTTTTATTTATTTTTTAATCCTTATTTGACATAAGGGTATTTTTGCAAAATGCTTTCCCACATTATTTCAAAATTTAAATGCATTTAATGCTAAGGGGACATGAGCATTAAAAACCCTCATGTCAGCCGTCATAGGGTGCTGTGCAGGAGGCGAACGGGTGCAACAATTGGTTATTTCAATCATTTTCTTCTGAACATTGCTGCCTACCCCTTCACCTATATAAGCAAAGTTGGTAAAAATTCTAACCTTTTCACTGTCACTCTCTGCACACGTACTCTCTCTACCAACTTCTCTTTCTCTCTCTAAAAACACAAAAAAACCTCCATTTTTCAAACCTTAAACTGAAAATGACTTCAACCTCCAAAAGGCAAAGAGCCTCTGTAGTTACTAGGGCTCCTAAGAAACCCATTCTTGATATGGTAACAACTTCTAACCCTGATCCTTTAAATTTCTTAAATCTGCCATTGTTGAACTCAAAAACCTTTTCGTGTTCTTCAATGTCATTTTGGCTGATTTTGATCTTGTTTCTCAGTCATTTTCAATGATTTTTGTTGGGTTATGTTCGGATTTATGCATGGATTCCATAAATGTTGCTTATTTCATGATCTATCCATGCCTTGAACACTGATTTGATGATTTTCAGTTTATGTTCTTGAAACCCATTTACGTGTTCTTGATGATTAGCACAAAAGTTGTTATTTTAATGATATATTGTTAGTCTACAACTTGTTAGGATCATTTTGATATGCTTTTTGTCAATTTTGGTTAAGATTTGATAATCTCTGTTCTTGGTGTTCTTAAACTGTTCTTCAAATGTTCTTCATGATTTTCATACGTTTTTCATGAAATTTATTATGTTTTGGATACCTTGATTTCTGAATAGTGTTTTTCACATTTAGAAAAATTTTGGACTTTTTCATGAATTTTGGATTTCACTTGGTTTTGAAACCGCTTGGATTGAAACCGCATGCCTAATATGATTGAAACCGCTTGACCACTAGTGTTTCAAACCGCATGCTCCTTCTAAGGCTAAACCGCATGTTGGAACCGTTTTTCAAAATCCTTTGAAATCGCATGCTGTTTAATTTCTTTTTTAATTTTTGAAGATTTTACTAAGAATATAGGCTGGACACCATAACCTTCCCCTACAAAACACTGCTTGCATGTGTGGGATAAATTTGGATTACAATGCCACGTACTCAGTAATTTTGTTCTCAAATTCTCATTTTCTTTAGTATTCATGGTTCACTTGGGGTTTGAAAATTTTCATTTTTCAAACCGCACCACTGCTGAACCGCTTGGGTGCTCAAACCGCTTGTGAACTGTGAATACAAAAATAGATCTAACACTTAATGTTTTCCTTTGTAGGATCCAAATACCTTCCTACCAGGGTGGAAAGTTAATGAGGCTGAGCTGAAATCTGATGCCTTGGGAAGGGAACTGCTTAGGAAGCTGAGAGTTTCAGGAATTCTGCCCCTCTTCACCAAGAAGCAGAATTTTATTATTCCATCTTTTATAGACCAATTTTATGCAACTGCCAAGCGTGGAGTGAGACTGCTTGAAGAAGGTCAAAAAGTTTCATGTCTGACTGCTGAAGTAGAAGGCTTCTCACTTTCTATTGACTATATTGACATCAGGAGATTTTATAATTTCAAAGTTGGTGGATCTCCTGAGGATGTTGATCAAGTAATCCAAGATATTCTTTGCATCCCAAACCGCCAAGGAGAAATCTATGATTGGCAAATTTAAGAAAATCCCAAGGAAAGGATTTGGTGAGCTAATGAGCCACCTGGGATATCTAGTTGGGAAGTCAGTTTGTGATAAGACTGGGAACCACAACAACTTTACATCCCAACAATGGATGTATTGTTCTTCAATCTTCATGGAAATCAAGCTGCACTGGCCAAAGATTCTTTTCAGAGAGATATGTGATAGTGTGGAGACTTATCAATCCAAGAGGAAAGGAGAAGAGCAAAGATGGAGACCTTTCTGTAGGATTTTAACAGCTCCTATACTGGATTTTGATCACCTGGAAGAGATTAGAAAGAAAAATCCTGAGTTGATGATTGAGTTTGGTAATGAGGAATCCCTAGGACTACTTACTTGTCACTCCTTCAGATATGCAAATGGAGATGCACTCTACAACCGCTCCTCAAGCGGTCAGGAAAGGAGAAAAGCGGTCAAGGAAGCCTCCTGCGAGAGCTGAACCGCTTGCTAAGAAATCAAAGCGCTCCGGTTCCAAACCGCCTGTTACTGATGGAGTTGGCCCCAGCAAGTCCAAGGAACAAGGAAAACCAATGAGCTTGGTTGATAAAGAAGATGATGAAGAAGATGATGAAGAAGAAGACCCAAGTATTTCTAACTTGGTTGCTAGAGCCAAAAAGGCTAAGAATGATGTTGCTGGGATGACTGTTGAAGAACAGATGAAGTTCTTTCAGGACAAGATTGACAGATTGGCAAAGGAACAGGAAGAAAAGAGGAATGCCAAGGGTAAATATACTGATGATGGAACCGCCTCCCAACCTCAATCGCAAGCTGAAACCCAACCGCCTCCATCCTCAAATACCACTCCTGTTCAACCCTCGTCTAATCCCCACATAATTCTCCTGCCCACTCTCCTTCCAAATCCAAAACTCCCTCTCCTCCTCCTCCCCAAACAGATGCACCAATTCAGGGGGAGACTCCCAAGAAAAGGAGGAAGATGCATGCCAAGAAAAATTCCAGGAAGGGTAAACCTGTTCAACCTTCTCCTTCTCCCTCTCCCTCACCATCTCCAAGGAACTCACCTTCACCAAGAAAATCCCTTTCACCCTTATCCTCCCAATCCACATATCATTCCCCCCAACATTCCCAATCCATAAATTCCCAACACTCAAACCAAACACCTCCTCACCCACATGCATTCCAACCCTGGCAATCCAAGCCCTCTGCTGGCCATGCCACTTCCAAATCCATTAGGGAAAATCCAACTCCTACCAATTCCCATAACTCAAACCGCTCCAAATCTCAATCCCCTGCCAAATCCCTAACTCCTCTAAACTCACCCCTTAGACAAAACTCCCCTCCTCCAAACATTCCTCCTCAAACCCAAATCGCCCCGGAAAATACCCAATTCCAACTGCCTCCAACTTTCCAAACCGCTTCAACCTCAACCGCTCCTCCATCTGAGTACTTCCAAATCCTCCAAACCCTGAATGCTGTGGAATTAATCCTCACCAGGACCACTGAAGAGGTTAGAAGAATGGGTAAGGCATTTGCTCCTGATCAATCTGCAGCAGGACCGCGTAGAGCTGAGCCTGAAGTAAACAAGCCGCGCCGACATTGAACCGCTCCTTCCTTGTAATTCTTGAATGTCTTTTGTAAGTTGGACCGCTCTCCTTGTATTTTCTTTGTCCAACTTATTTTGTTTTGTTTTTGCAACCATGAAATTTCCTTTCATACCTTGTAACTGTAACCGCTTGAGGTATTAATGAAAATTGCATCATGGTTCCAAAACCTAGTTCATATCAAACTGCTTGTTTGTAGAACAATGAAATCACTTATGATCTTAAACCTCATTCAAATATTTTTCAACTTAAAATCATTCTTTTGAAATGAAGTTTTAAACATTCAGTTTAAGCTGCACTTTAACTCATATTTTTCAAGTGCACTGAATGCATTTCTATACTTTTCAAGTTATAATTTCCAATCTTTCAATAGTATAGAAATCTATAGCTTAAGCTAGTGTGTGCATTGACTTGGGGCATGAATTACCATGTTAAATCTTATGGACATGTTTTTACCAAGTACAATGTTTGCTTTTGCTGTAGAAGGTAATGACATCAATCAAATAGGGGAAGACTGTTGGGTATGCATGTTTTAACCCTCCTATTTTTAGATTAGATTTGATTGATACCATAACCTCCTCTCTATTTTAAGGACTTTAGGCCCATATGTAATGAAGCTCAGACTTCAATTTTTAGCCAAATCCATTTTATAGAATAGGTTAAATTAGGCTTGAAAACTGGCACAAGACTCATTGGATCTGAGGATGCAGTTCAGAGTTTCAGAACCGCTTCATAAAAACCGCTTGGTGGAATTCCTGTCTGAAACCGCTCCTGAACTCCTAAGTGCAATCCACTGTATGAACCGCTCCATGCAAACTGCATTGCAGTTTCAACCTTGAGATCACACTGATGGAAATCCTCCTCTGGTGTAACCGCTTATATCAGAACTGCTTACACACCAGGACCGCTCCAATGATTGAAGACTTGAAGTGAACCTCATTTGACCGTTGGAATCCACGTCAGCAATATCAAAAGTCAACCACCATATCTTGTCACGTGACTACTTTTCAGACAAGATCTGAAAGGATCTTGAAAAGGTGACAGATGTCCTAACCACCTTGATTGCAGCTGAGGCCTGATCAGCTTTACCTGCAACAGCTGTACCTAAGGACAAAAGTGCTTACTGTGGGCCAATGGGAAATCATCAGTACTGTCCTTGCAACAGCTGTGTCCAACGGCTATATCCTTGATGCTTGGGTATAAATACCTCCAATTTTCACCATTTGAAGATTGCTTGAGAAAATTGAAAGTGATGTGTTCATAAAAGCTGAAGCTCTGCCCAGAAATTCTAAGTCCTTTGAATCTTCATCTTCTACTTCAAGATAATTATCCCAGCCCAGAAATCAAGCCTTATACACATCAAGAATCACTGTGCTCTCCATCTTATAGATTTATAGAGCCTTGATCTTGAATACACACACACACACCTCACTTGTTTAATTACATAGATTAATCATTTGAGATACACTGGTTATAGTCTAGGATTTGTTCTTCATAGAAAAGATTTTAGATCCGAGTATTACTCATTGTACTTTGTAATCTCTCATATACTCAATATAAAATCTCTCTTAGAAATCCAAGACTAACCATCTTGGTAGTGGACGTAGATCGTTTACCGATTGAACCACTCCAAATATTGTGTTCTTACTTTTCTGCACTTATTATTTACTGTGCTTACTGATTATCTATCTTTATCTCTGTTTGATCTTAATTGTAGTTATCCATTATTAAGAGTTGTGTTTGGAGTTAACATTGTCAAAACCTCACTTATTTGTAAACTGCACTCACTGAAACCGCACTATCAAAACCGCTTTACAAACCGCACCTCAAAAATTTAGTACAGAGTACTAAATAAGCTTCTATATTCTACATGAGGAGCTAAATTACGCATGAGTCTACAATGCCATTCCCAAACACCAAATATAAAAGGACTCAATCTACATGCCTCGTCTAGGAAAAGAAACAGCGAACAAGGCTCTAATTTTAAAACCTCTAGTTTCTTACAACTTCTTCATTTACAAAAGTGAAACATCTATAGATGAAAGGCCAACAAGTGCAAGCAAAATGACGCACAAAACTAGAAGCTGCTGTCGAGAAACTGCTAGGTTATAGAAAATGAACGAAAGAGAATGCTCTTGTTATACGCGAGCACATATGATAGGATATTCTCCTTCTGTCCCATAATAAATCTCGCAATTTTCTTTTTGGTTTGTCCCAAAATAAAGGTCGTGTTTCTAAACAAGGACATAATTTCAGGGACATTTTATCATGGTGCAAATAATGTGCAAATATGTACAACACATTCCTTAAAACGTTGACAAGTCAAACGTGATATTTATTATGGGACGGAGGGAGTAATTGCCAAGTAAAATCCAAACATTTGTGTATTAAATAGAAACTAGCAAATGAAGCAAGAGGCCCTTAGTTTAAAGTATGCCAATATTGATACATTACAGTGATATAGTCATGTTGTTTACCATTACCAGTAATCTCTGCAAGAGCAAGAACCATCTTTAAAACTATGGAAGCGGTTCCTGTCACGTACAATAATCTCTCGATTTGCAACCTTTGACATTATTTTCAAAGCAGCATGGCAATCTTCACAAACACGTAAATTTTTCATTATTCTAAGAGGGGTTCCACGCTGAGTGTTGATTAGACCAAACATCACTGCTAATTTCTCACTGTGTCGATATAAAACTTTTACCTTATCATTCTCCTCCATATCCGGTAGAACCACGGAAGTGTTTGGGGTGTACCCTTTAGACCTCATTTTTTCCAATAACTCGTTCCATTTCTTCAGTATATTGTCCGCCTGGGGATGCGTCAGATCCCCAGCAACAAACTCATGGACCTTACCGTCTAGAGTAATTGAGCTCTGCCCACGTATCTTTCTCACCCCTTTATCTCTCATCAAGTTCCTCACTCTTGCAACTTCTCTCTATAGCTTTTCTTCTGCATAAATATTTGATAAAACCACATAATATCCATCATTATACGGGTCTAATTCAACAAGGTGTTTTGTAGCTTCTTCTGCTACTTCAAGATTTTTGTGAACCCTACACCCACCAAGAAGTGCTCCCCACCCTACGGAATTTGGCTTGATAGGCATGTTCTTAATGAGTTCATATGCTTCTTGAATATGGCCTGCCCTGCTCAATAGATCAACCATACAACCAAAGTGATCAATTCGAGGAATAATCCCATAATCTCTACTCATGCTGGCAAAAAACTTGCGACCCTCATTTACCAACCCCATATGGCTACATGCATGTAACAGTCCGATAAGGTTGTGATATGTTATGAATGGCCCTTTGCAATGGGGGTTCCAGATAAGGTTGTCTAAGACAACACACTTGCCATCTGGACACACCAATCCGTTGTCATTTTGATCATTCATTAATTAATGATATTAGGGGTGAAAATGGTTTGGCTCAAACTGCTGGAGTCGAACCGAGTCAAACCGATATTAGGAGAGAACATATAATGAACGGAATATAATTCTCCCCCTATTGAATATCCCTAAAAATAAGGAAAGCATTTAGCACACAAAATCCTAATCCAATAGGGATTTATTCTCACTCAAGAAGTCTTATTTGGAGAAGACTCCTAGCAGGCTAAGGAACCTAAATTAGACAAAGATTCACTCTCCTAATACAAGTCAACTATGGAACTCCTATTCTTAGAGGACTCACCACTTGAAAGCTATAAATAAGAGTCAGATCCCTCACACAAAAGGTACATTCAAACACCCTCTCAATAATATAATACGCCTTCCCTCCCGATTTATATCATCTCCATATACATATACAGATGCTTATTCTCACGCCGGAGGGTTTGCGCGGGGGTAACTCCCCGCGCCCTAACGGTGTCTGTTTTGCAGATCCGTTCGTCGTTCGTCCAGGAATCCAATGCCGCGTTCCCGACTGATTAGGTACCCCCGGTACCGCTCATTTATTGCTGCATCAGTTTGGTTTCATTGCCGGGAACGAAGACTAACACATGACGAACGACGAACGACGAACGACGAACGACGGACGACGGACGGACAAATTCCAAAGCTAATGATAGCAAGGGAGGAAGTAATCGATTCAAAGCAATCCAATAACAAACGTTGTCGTAATAGGTATCTGCTACTGGTCGAAAAACTGAGAAATGGCGACCAATGACGCAGTGCTTAGCTCATACAGATCGCTTCTAAAAGCTACCCGAAAAGCGTTTACCGGCGATACAATGATGCTGCAAGGGTCGGCAATGGAGGTAAGGAAGAAATTTGAGGAGCACCGTCACGTGACCTCCGATACCGATATTCAGAAACTCCTTGGAGATGCCAGCGATGCCTCTGATTTCATATCCACCATGATCGTCCAGGCCAAGCTCAATCCCAGCGGCGAATATGGCTACGTGGATCTCCCTTTCTCTCTCTTTCTCTCTCTCTTTATATCTGTGTTTTATATCTATATGTATATATATATTATTTTTTTTATTTGGGCTAATCATGGATAAAGGATCAGCTTCATCCTGCTCTGATTCTGATTGGTTATTCACAAAAGGTGGAGAAGCCATTATAAGCTACAAATCTCTTCCATTCAGCAAGAAAGAAAAGAAACTGATTCATCTGGTTCTGCACGAAATTGCCCTGATACTTGGTATCATCGGAGTTTATGCTGCCTTCAAGTATCACAATGAAAGCAATATTGCCAATTTATACAGCTTACATTCCTGGATTGGTATTGGGGTCATCTCTCTCTACGGGATTCAAGAACAGTTTCTACAAAGAAGTAATTCTAGAGAACATGATCAGTGAATTCTTTGTCTAACAAATCTCAGTCTCGACGCCCACCAAAGGAGCAATTTCTTCAGAAACCTTTCAAGCACTTCTACAAAACTCTCTTTTCTAACGGACAATGGCAATTTCTCCGGTGCCCGTTCAATTGCCATCATCTTCTCTTGGCCCGATCTCCGGAGATAACATATATCGGAGCTCAGATTAATCTGCTGGCGAGGCACGACGGGTTTCTGTACAAGGGAAAAGCAGTGAGGATGGATTCGATTGTGATTGAGGCGTTCCTTGATCCGGTATGTCCAGATAGCAGAGACGCATGGGCCCCACTTAAACAAGCTGTTGATCACTATGGACATCATCTCGTCTCCCTCATTGTTCATCTCTTCCCTTTGCCTTACCATGACAATGCTTTTGTCATTTCCCGTGCGTTGCATATTGTCAATAACATCAAACCTTCTGCTACATTCGACTTAGATTATCCATTAGTGGTTATCATGGCAGTAGGTTCGTAGGTTCATTCCATACTATGTCAACGGACCATACCACCCACTCTCATCGGCTCGAGGCTCATCTCGAAGGTCCAATGGCGCTGAGAATTCAACACCACACTACTCCCTAATGATAATCGACATTCACAGCAGCAACATATTCATCGAGTGCTCTGTCGAGGACCTTCCTCGAACAGATATAAGGCGACGAGTTATATTGTGCTAGCGGCAAGAGAATGGCAAGTAGAATACCACCCCCGAGCATGGAAGCCGAAGTACCCTAACCCAGCTCGGAGCAGCAGCACCATAAAAGGCCAAGCAATGCTCGACCTCGTTCTTAGCAAACAGGTGTACTCTCTCGAAATCTTGTTTTTAGTCACTTCATAACATGGTTTCACTTTTGAACAAGTAAAACTAATAGGAATCTCCTTATTAACTTCACATAGGCGCATGTTAGTATCACAAATCATGCTTGCCATTACTCGTCACCTTTCACACTAGCAAGGACCAAAAATTATGCATCAGTTCTTGCCTAAATTGATATTTCTACAATGTTTCTATTAAATCCAACAATGATTTCTTACATTATTAATTCTTTCATTCTTGGTCTTGTCGAGGAACGAAATCGGGATGAGCATTTGGTGCAAGCACTACAACTAGCCAAGCAACCCACATCCTTGGTCGACCAAGACGTGCTGAGCTACTAGTAGTCCCAAGCAAACCCCTTGCTCGAACTCGAGCATACAACACCCGTATACAAACGGTTGACGTAATTATGGACAAAGAAATAGCAACCTGAGAAGGCATACCACCCACTCTCATCGGCTCGAGGCTCACCTCGAAAAATACATCAGTAGGAACTCCAAAGAACAAGTATTAATGTCATTAAATCAGGCTCACCACGGTTCAGCCGCCAGCCGCGGTGGGCTGCTTCGGATGTAATCGTTAGTATGGTAAATTGTTTGTCGTACGTGACAATGGTAGCGTTGTGAAGAAGACGCTAGGAAAGACAGGGGCTTGTTTAAACTCGATGATACTAGTACTATGAAAAATCTTCATAGTTTGTTATCAAGTCCAGCTTCGAGCTTAGCAGAATTAGAGAAGATATATGAGATCGCTGTTAGTGGCTTAGATGATGAGAAGATCGCTGCTGCTACAATTCTTTGTGGGGCATCTCTAACTCGCGGTTGGAATATACAAGAACATATTGTTCTCTTCATAACAAAGTTGCTATCACCTACAGCTCCTGCAGATTATTCTGGAAGTGAGAGCCATTTGATTGTTTATGCACCATTTCTGAATGTTCCTCTTGTGGGGATATCGTCCATCAATTGTGTTCAGATTTTCTCATTACATGGATTGGCTCCAGAGCTCGTTGGTGCTTTAATGCTCATTTGTGAGGTCTTTGGATCATGTGCACCCAAGGTCTCTTAGACTCTTACTACTGGAGAAGAAATAACCCCCCATGCGGTGTTCTCCAATGCATTTATTCTTCTGCTCAAGTTATGGAGGTACCATCAAACTCCTCTTGAACACGTGATGGGAGCAACCTAGCAGCTCGTCAAAGCAATTAAGCAACACAACAAAACCAGTTCTGAGCCAGATCTCTGATGATACCGTAGACATTCATGAAGATAACAACAATAACTCAGTTATGTCCGTCCCAGATTTAGCCCCTAGTCTCGTCATACGGCCAGAACTCGGGGGCCAGCTATGACTAGAAGATAAGGAGAGCTGAGGGACGTAGACTTTCTTGATACGGTTCTGTCCGTCCTAGATGTAGCCCCTAGTCTCGTCATACGGCCAGAACTCGGGGGCCAGCTATGACTAGAAGATAAGGAGAGCTGAGGGACGTAGACTTTCTTGATACGGTTCTGTCCGTCCTAGATGTAGCCCCTAGTCTCGTCATACGGCCAGAACTCGGGGGCCGGCTATGACTAGAAGATAAGGAGAGCTGAGGGACGTAGACTTTCTTGATACGGTTATGTCCGTCCTAGATGTAGCCCCTAGTCTCGTCATACGGCCAGAACTCGGGGGCCGGCTATGACTAGAAGATAAGGAGAGCTGAGGGACGTAGACTTTCTTTATACGGTTCTGTCCGTCCTAGATGTAGCCCCTAGTCTCGTCATACGGCCAGAACTCGGGGGCCAGCTATGACTAGAAGATAAGGAGAGCTGAAGGACGTACTTCTTCAAACGTGCAAGGCCAATATCAACTACTGACACTAACGCTGGAAGACGAGGATCTCATCTCCTACTCTTCAAAACACATGCCTTACGTCTTGACGAGGGTCCGCCTCAACTCAATGACTATAGGCTCTTCACAGCCAAGACTGAGGATCTCTCCTCAGCCTACTGGCTTACCTTACATCCTGACGAGGGTTCGCCTCGATTCAAGGATTACAAGGTTCAAACAATCCACCTTACATCCTGACGAGGGTCCGCCTCGATTCAAGGATTACAAGGTTCAAACAATCTACCTTACATCCTGACGAGGGTCCGCCTCGATTCAAGGATTACAAGGCTCCAACAATCTACCTTACATCCTGACGAGGGTCCGCTTCGATTCAAGGATTACAAGGTTCAAACAATCTACCTTACATCCTGACGAGGGTCCGCCTCGATTCAAGGATTACAAGGTTCAAACAATCAACCTTACATCCTGACGAGGGTCCGCCTCGATTCAAGGATTACAAGGTTCAAACAGTCAAGACCAAGGAGTCTCCCTCGGCATAATGACTTGAGACAGACAAAAATATCAAAAACATCTAGAACCGAGCTAACCTCCTCGTTCTACATTATCAAAGGTATGAGATGATCTTCCTCGGCTTCCCCAAGTTTGTACTGGCATTCAAGAAAGGCAGATCAAGTAAGCAAAGCAGTTTGTACTAAAGCAATAAATGAAGACAAGGAAGTCCTCCAGGCCAGGATCGGGGATGGTGACTTGTTGAGTTTGAGCTTCCTCCTCGACATTAGTCTCATCGGCCTGCGCCACGGCATCAGCCTCATCATCGTCCTCCGTGCCAGGAACCGGGATGGTGACTTGTTGGGTTGAGCTTCCTCCTCGACATTAGTCTCCTCGTCCTGCGCCACGGCATCAGCCTCATCGTCTTCTACCTTGCCAGGATCCGGGATGGTGACTTGTTGGGTTGAGCTTCCTCCTCGACATTAGTCTCCTCGGCCTGCGCCACGACATCAGCCTCATCGTCTTCTACCTTGCCGGGAACCGGGATGGTGACTTGTTGGGTTGAGCTTCCTCCCCGACATTAGTCTCCTCGGCCGGCACCCCAGCATCCACCTCATCATTTCATTCTTGAACCAGCAGACAACTGAAGCGACACTTGTCACTTGACGCCTGTTCGTATTCTTATAAACCGAGATAGAGCTCACTTCCTCCTCGTCATCAACATGGCCGAGCTAGGAAGTCTGGGGCCACTGAACGGAATATAATTCTCCCCCTATTGAATACCCCTAAAAATAAGGAAAGCATTTAGCACACAGAATCCTAATCCAATAGGGATTTATTCTCACTCAAGAAGTCTTATTTGGAGAAGACTCCTAGCGGGCTAAGAAACCTAAATTAGACAAAGATTCACTCTCCTAATACAAGTCAGCTATGAAACTCCTATTCTTGGAGGACTCACCACTTGAAAGCTATAAATAAGGGTCAGATCCCTCACACAAACGGTACATTCAAACACCCTCTCAATACTATAATACGCCTTCCCTCCCGGTTTATATCATCTCCATATACAGATGCTTATTCTCACGCCGGAGGGTTTGCGCGGGGGTAACTCCCCGCGCCCTAACGGTGTCTATTTTGCAGATCCGTTTGTCGTTCGTCCAGGAATCCAATGCCGCGTTCCCGACTGATTAGGTACCCCCGGTACCGCTCATTTTTTGCTGCATCACATAACAATAAAAATTTTGGCAATCGGATCCTATATACCTATTCCATTCCTATTTCAGGACATTATCATCTTTTTTACCTCTCTAAAGAGTGGCAACACGACAGTCCGATTACATTTCCCTGTCACCCTTTTTCAAACCTTACAAAATCGATAATTTTACTGGCAAGTAAGGAATTCTAAATGATATGGTTGCGGTTCTTGAATTAGTACTAGTACGAATTAGTACTAGTACGACTCCATCTGAAAAATGAAATGAAATTATGGTTCTGTCCCCCAAGTGTCAATATTTTCTTACTTCAATCAAACTTGATTCATGAAAAGCTACTCGCATCATCTAAATGTAACTTCATTCATCCGATTGCTATGGATGGTGCCTGATTGACGTGTAGGGGGGACTACACAGTTACGGTTTTCTCAAAAACCATGCATATTGTGCTGAATGGTAGTCGACATCATCTCAAATGAGACAAGGGAATAGAAACAAAGAAAATTATAACAAGAGGGTGGGGGGGGGCAGAGAAAACAAATCTAGAATAAATAAATGTCCTGGAATCTAAATACAACACTCAATTATTGACGAAGAAAAAAAAAATAGGAGAGAAACAAAGAGTGAATAGCACAACATCTAGGTGAAATTCTTCGAAAGTGTCCGATTACCATAAGCTGACCTGCAATTATAGGATAGAAGCAAGAGGCCCTTAGTTTAAAGTATGTCAATATTGATACATTACAGTGATATAGACATGTTGTTTACCATGACCAGTAATCTCTGCAAGAGCAAGAACCATCTTTAAAACTATGGAAGTGGTTCCTCTCACGTACAATAATCTCTCGATTTGCAACCTTTGATATTATTTTCAAAGCAGCATGGCAATCTTCACAAACACGTAAATTTTTCATTATTCTAAGAGGGGTTCCACGCTGAGTGTTGATTAGACCAAACATCACTGCTAATTTCTCACAGTGTCGATATAAAACTTTTACCTTATCATTCTCCTCCATATCCAGTAGAACCACGGAAGTGTTTGGGGTGTACCCTTTAGACCTCATTTTTTCCAATAACTCGTTCCATTTCTTCAGTATATTGTCAACCTGGGGATGCGTCAGATCCCCATCAACAAACTCATGGATCTCACCGTCTAGAGTAATTGAGCTCTGCCCACGTATCGTTCTCACCCCTTCATCTCTCATCAATTTCCTCACTCTTGCAACTTCTGTCCATTGCTTTTCTTCTGCATAAATATTTGATAAAACCACATAATGCCAATCATTATACCGGTCTAATTCAATAAGGTGTTTTGTAGCTTCTTCTGCTACTTCAAGATTTTTGTGAACCCTACACCCACCAAGAAGTGCTCCCCACACTGCGGACTCTGGCTTGATAGGCATGCTCTTAATGAGTTCATATGCTTCTTGAATATGCCCTGCCCTGCTCAATAGATCAACCATACAACCAAAGTTTTCAATTTGAGGGATAATCCCATAATCTCTACTCATGCTGGCAAAAAACTTGCGACCCTCATTTACCAACCCCATATGGCTACACGCATGTAACAGTCCGACAAATGTGACATCATTTGGCTCAACACCAATCCGAATCATCTCAGAGAAAAGCTTCATGGCTTCCTCGGCTTTTCCATGGATTGCAAGTCCATGAATCATGGCTGACCACGACACTACTGTCCGTTCCTTCATCTCCTTAAATACACTACGAGCAGCTTCTAAACATCCACACTTGGTGTACATATTTATCAAACTGTTAGAGATGCGAACATTGCTTTGAAATCCACTCTGGTTCGAGAACACGTGAATCCTCTTGCCAAGATCAAGTGCACCCAAATCTGCACACGCTCCAAGAACAGCAAGCACAGTCACCTCATCAGGCACCAATCCTTGCTCCAACATTTTCCTGAATTGATCAATGGCCTCTTTTGGCTTCCCACATCGTACAAACCCCGTAATCATGGCTGACCACGACACTACTGTCCGTTCCTCCATCTCCTTAAATACACTACGAGCAGCTTCTAAACATCCACACTTGGTGTACATATCTATCAAACTGTTAGAGATGCGAACATTGCTTTGAAATCCACTCTGGTTCGAGAACACGTGAATCCTCTTGCCAAGATCATGTGCACCCAAATCTGCACACGCTCCAAGAACAGCAACCACAGTCACCTCATCAGGCACCAATCCTTGCTCCTCCATTTTCCTGAATAGATCAATGGCCTCTTTTGGCTTCCCACATCGTACAAACCCCGTAATCATGGACCCCCATGACCACACACTTTTCTCCGGCATTCGTGAAAAGAAATCAAACGCAGCCTCAACGTCTCCCCTCTTCACCAGCTGTGTAATAATTATATCCCAAGTCAAAACTTCTCTTTCAGGCATTTTATCAAACAACAACCGAGCATCATCAGTCGCCCCACATGACGCATACAAATGTATCATCGTGTTCTGCAAAAACAAATCTGACTGAAACCCAAGTTTCACAATAAACCCATGAACAATCCGACCATGTAAAAGATCAGAAAGCTTCAAACAAGCCTTAAGAAGGAACGAAAGCGTAAAATTATCCATACAGATATTATGATCACGCAATTGATAGAATAACCGAATTGCGTTAGCTGGGGAAGCACTTTGTGCAAGATTTTTCAAACAAGTGTTCCAGATAGAATAATCGGGCACATGGGAAAGTTGAAAGATTTGTTGGGCGTAAGAGAAAGAAGGGGTAAGAGCACAGACGGAGGCGGCTCGATTGAGCGGAAGAATGGAGAGAGGTGCATTGAGTTTGATAAGATGAGCATGAACTTGTTTGAGCTCTAATGGAGAAGTGAAAGTGTGGAGAAGATCAGCAGTTTTGAGGGTTTTGGAATCGGATTTTGAGGAGGGGAGATTGTAGAGCGAAGTTACAGACGGTGAGGAGTAAGACATCTTAGGTTAGATTGTTCATCCAACACACGGGTGGTGATTGTGATATGTTATGAATGGCCCCTTTGCAATGGGGGGTTCCAGATAAGAGACAAGGTTGTCGAAGACAACGCGAAGGTGTGCGATTTCACACACGCTTTTTGATAGTCAAATGTTGACTTAACTAAGATTTGTTACTTTTTTTTATTGAATCCTATTTTCATAAGCATTATCGCCTTTTGATACAATCGAAATTTCGGCTATTGAATCCTATTTTCATAAGCATTATCGCGTTTTGACACAATCAAAATTTCGGATATTGAATCCTACTTTAGAATGCATAATCGCCTTTTGAGCTCCCTCCATACAACCACCGATATTAGGAGAGAACGCATAACAATCAAATTTTTGGCTATGGGATCCTATATACCTATTTCATTCCTATTTCAGGACATTATCATCTTTTTTACCTCACTAACAAGTGGTAACATGACAGTCCGATTACATTTCCGTCTCACCCTTTTTCAAACCTTACAATATCGATAATTTTACCGGCAAGTGAGGAATTCTAAATGATGTGGTTGTGGTTCTCGAATTAGTACTAGTACGACTCCATCTGAAAAATGAAATGAAATTATGGTTCTATCCCCTAAGTGTCAATATTTTCATACTTCAATCAAACTTGATTCATGAAAAGCATGAAAAGCTACTCGCATCATCTAAATGTAATTTCATTCATCCGATTGCTATGGATGGTGCCTGATCGACGTGTAGGGGGGACTGCACAGTTACGGTTTTCTCAAAAACCATGCATACTTTGCTGAATGGTAGTCGACATCATCTCAAATGAGACAAGGGAATAGAAACAAAGAAAATTATAACACGAGGGTGGGGGGGCAGAGAAAACAAATCTAGAATAAATAAATGTCCTGAAATCTAAATACAACACTCGATTATTGACGAAGTAAAAAAAATAGGAGAGAAACAAAGAGTGAATAGCACAACATCTAGGTGAAATTCTTCGAAAGTGTCCGATTACCATAAGCTGGCCTGCAATTATAGGATAGAGACAATTTTCAGTCACAAAATGCACAACTGAGGTAATGTTTAGCATCTTCGATAAAAATTACATCAAACTAAGAAAATTAGCTTTAGAGTTTTATCTTGTATACGGAGTATATGATATCATCATTGCAAGTGCAAATCAGAACATTACATGATTGTTTTGCAAAATAAGATAACTCGTTAAAAATAACATTTGAAACGCGTTTTCGAAAACAATACTGATGTTTGAACCAAAATGTCTGGTACAAAAATCCAAGGAGCCTAAGGGCACGTACCTAAGAAAAGGGATTAGACAAGCTCTACAACCAAGGCTGATGCACCTCCACCCCCATTGCATACACCACCAACTCCATATTTACCATTCTTCTGCCTCAAAACCTACATCAAATCACAAATAAAATATGCTAATGTGAAACTACAGCCTTCTAAGAAAAATTACACACATTGAGAGAAAGAGAGACCTTGGAACCGGAAATGGTTTACTGAACTCACTCCGTCCCAGAATAAATGTCGACTTTTTCTTATGTTAGTACGAAGAAACCTTGAGTAATAATGATATGTTAATTTAAATATACAAATGAAAATTTAAAAATTGTTATTGATAGTATTTATTCTGGTGTATCAATAACAAGTTTTATATTTTTATTAGGATAATTAAATTAGCCTAAAATTATTGCTATAGTTCCTTCCTACTAACATAAGAAAAAGTGCGACATTTATTCTGGGACAGAGAGAGTATAATGCATTCTATCATAAATTCAAGACTCTTGTTATTAGATAACATACCCCCAAAAGTGTCACCAAAATACGAGCCCCGCTGCAACCTAGAGGATGCCCCAATGCAACTGCTCCACCATGTACATTAAGCTTTGCCTGAAAGTGAAACAACAAAGATACTTCAAGAGAAGAGATTCATTGCAAAACAAAATGTTGGGTATGGAAATGTGAAGTTAAGCAGAGAGTGGAGGGGGATGGTAATGGTCATGAACTCACACTATCAAGTTCAAGCAATTTGGCATTTGCAATAGCCACAACCTGTATGGACCGCAAATTAAAATAAGATTGGCATAATCACATATGGCAAATTAGTTGTTAATGATATGATATCACATATTAAACCCAGAAATCTTACAGCAAAGGCTTCATTAATTTCGTAGTAGTCAATTTGAGAAGGCTCTAAGCCAGCCTTTGAAATAGCTTTTGGAATGGCAAGAGACGGAGAAGTTGTAAATAACTCTGGCGACTGCATGGTACATCCATCTCGTGAGTGCCCGTTACATGAAAATCAGGATATGGAAAACACTTTTCATGATGAAATGTATCTATGAAGTACCTGGGCTGCGTCAGAAAATCCTGTTATCTTTGCAATCACCTGCAATCCAAGCTTGAGTGCCTTCTCCCCACTAACTAAGACAAGTGCAGCAGCTCCATCACTGTGAAACAGAACAAAGTTAATCCAAAGCAAAAACCTGGAGATCATGCAGTTGAAAGGCATGCATAAAACGACAATGGTTAACGAAATTATATTAAAAGTCATGACCATGACTGAACTATAATTTTCACTTAACGCTGGAGAACACATTTTATCTTTTAGCTCAATTAAAACCTTTAATGACCAGTACTCATTGTCTTGGTTGATGGATATAGAGAATAGAACAAGATGATTAATAAGTACTAAAAGAACATTTCAGCAAGATACATTAAGAATTATAACTGATGAGTGATGAGTGAAGTAGTTTCAGGAAAGTCAATGGTAGGGAATGTGTATATATATATACACAAAAACAATCTGAGTGCTGGAAATTATTTCCCTTACTAAACTCCTTGGGTTTTGTTGTAGTTGTACAAAAAGAGAGAAGTTTCCTAAATATATAACTGCATTACATGGATTTGGATGAGGCTCTAAGTTCAGTAATTACAGATCGGCATATTCCATAATGTCATGAGTGAGTAGTTTTTAAGAAATTGCGTGTCATTTACAGAACGCTAATGAGAAATGAGAATATCCTTCTAACTCAAAGTGAAAAGTAGCATACTTTAAGCCTGAAGAGTTTCCAGCAGTAACACTGCCGCCATTCTCCTTAAAAGCTGGTCGAAGCTTCCTCAGTTTTGCAGCATCAAACTGACGGGAAACACAAAAAATGAATAAAACATATTAGCATGACAGTCCAAAAGAAACAAAATAAAAAAATTAACCAATGCAAGGGAAGATTTTAAGAGCAGGAACCAGAACAATTTCCTTTGTTAGGCAAAAATTATTATGTAACACGTTACGTTGACTTATACCTGAAGGGGAGGTATAATTTGAAAAGGGACGGGTAGTAGCTGAATGAAATGAAATTTGGACGCCAAAATCCCATATTGCGGGACATTCATGTAAATATAACAGAAAACGAGGGGTAAACTGCAATTCTAAAATCTTTTTAATATGCATAAACGACAGTAATTAAAACAGTATTTCACCTTCCCTAGATCATCATCCTTGTCAACAATTGTTGATGGCCTTCCTCTGGCTCCAGGAACTTCAACCTGCAGAATACCAGGCCTATGGTTAGCATGAAGATCCAAAGAAACAGCATTACTTGCACCAACTAAAACCGTTAATCTTACAGGGACTATCTCCCAGGCAAAGGCTCCACTATCTCGAGCAGCAATACCACGTTCAAAACTCTGAATAGCATAGTTATCCTGCATATCATTCAGAAATGTCAAATGATTAATGACTTCTACTTGCAAAATCAACAAACTGTGTAGAATATCATTCCTGAAGAAAGAATCTAAATAAGGGATCTATGTCAGACAAAGAAAAACAATAAACAAGAGGAAAATTGCTCATTTGAGATCAAATAGTTAAACAGCAAAACTGAAGTTAGATACTATAAAGATGAAAAAATAATACCTTTGCTCTTAAGCATGTTTTCACCAAATTTCAGTAGCAAAAAACCCAGTAATTAAGGGTGGAAAAAATGAAAATGCTTATAGTGAAAATTCAAGCGAGATAAAATGTGAGAAACAAAATTCGACATATACTATTTGAATCACTTGGTCAATTTCTCATGATAGTCAATATGGGACCACGCACCCACAATGAGTAATGTTCATCCACTATTTTTTACTCTAGTTGATGAAAATGTTACGACTATGGACCAATGCTGGGTTAATTTAATTATTTTTTGTTATTTTCTTTCAATTTATTTTTAAAGATCCATAGGTTAGCCTCCCAGCAAGAGAACACGGAACAATAGAAGCGAAAATAATTAAGACCAAATCAAGATATTACCTGGTCCTCTCTTGTTACTTGATGATTGTCAGCACAAATTTCAGCACAGTTTCCCATTTTATAATCACCATAAACATCCCATAATCCGTCCTTAAGCACTCCATCAATAAGGGAATCATGTCCAAATTTAGATCCCTTCCTGCAATTAATATCATAACCATGAATGTTCCGTAATCCTTCAAATACTTTTTAACGAGAAACATAATTATAGCTTCAATAAGCATGCTTATACAGAGTCTTATGCAGAGTCACAGAGTAGATAGGTGAAGAGAAAGTTTTAATGGCGATCTTTTTACAAGGGCTTAGAAAGAAATCATGATATACAAAGAAATATGTTGATGCTACATGCAACTGCCTCTTTAGGTACATGTCTTACTGCAGTGCTAACAGGTTTTACTGTCAAATTCTCAGGTCACAAACCGGAGGTTCAGAATCAGATAACTAACACCACCTTGTTTCAATTATGTCAAGGGAAAATGCTAGGTATGTTGCACATCAACTCCAGCTAACCCAGATTGAGGTGGGAAGGAAGGTTGAAACTATGTAATAACCTACTCGTAGATTGCATATCTTACTGTTAGTGGATTGAGTAAAAAGTGTAAGAAGTCCATCAAGAAATAGTATGGTAATAATATCAAGCATCTGAGAATCACATTTATTGACTTTAGGATTGAGGTAGTATATTGTTATGTTTTGCCAGACTATTTATGACATCAGGATAGAAGAAAAATAGGGGTGTGCTATAAGGAAAGAGATGTTAACATGCCAATTCCACTTTGTTTAACAGAAGGCCTCTTAGGATTCAAAAATAGCATGCCTTGCTGGAAGCACAATTCTGATTATAGCTACAGGAGTACTAAAATTCCTAATACGATCTTTAAAAGGGATATAGTGATATATACAAACACAACCACAAACACGTATATAGATCATGGATCAAGGAAGAAAACCTTGCTTCTGTTAGGTACTTGGGGACATTTGACATGCTTTCCATGCCACCGGTCACGACCACATCATTTATGCCCAACTGGATGCTCTGTGCAGCGAGCATAGTGGCTGCAACAGTCAAAAGACAACAAGTCACACTCAATGCACCTTTTTCAATTCAAGTACAGCAAAACAAAATGCATTCGTGAAAAAAAGAAGCTATTGCTTCAAAATGGTGTTGCACCTTTCATCCCCGAGGCACAAACTTTGTTAACAGTTGTACAGACCACTGTATCAGGTATTCCAGCACCTAATGCAGCTTGTCTAGCGGGTGCTTGCCCCAAACTGGCACTAAGAACATTTCCAAAAATCACTTCTTCTACAAGTGATGGATCGACATTTGCCCTCTTAAGAGCACCTACAGTTGACATCAAAGAGGGGAATTAATGAACTGGATAAGATTCGACAAGAAAGATAAGATCAAATGAACTGGTCAAGCGAAATGCTTGTAACTCACCTTGAATTGCTATTGATCCAAGCTTGGTGGCTGAGAAAGATGAAAGAGAACCAAGAAAACCGCCAAGTGGGGTACGCGCAACTCCAACAACACAAACATCTGTTCACAGAAACCCTTCAAAAAGTTCAAAATTTGAGCAACTGGGGGGCATCAAAGCATGCAATCACCCAATTTTTAGCATGAGAAATGAGACACAAACAACTATCTTCTCTGGAAATAAACAGAACAATTCAACAACCCATGCAAAACCTAAAATAAATCTAAAAGCAGAAGAAACTCACACTTGAAAGCAACTGAAAAGTAGGCAACAAATGAAGAAAACCAATTCGACTTGTTCAACAGATTACAGTACCTCTGGGCTTGATAGAGTCTACAGAAGCTGGAGCCATCTCAGTATAAATAAAATGGATATCTGCTCTTCTTTCAATTCAATAATCAAGATTCTGATTGTCAAAAAGAAAAAAAAATGACGATTAAGTTGGTGAATTACGGAAACAGAAAAAGCATGCAGTAAATTGACATAGAAATCGACAAAATTGAGAATCATAGAAAGAAGAACACTTCAAGAGAATAAACAAATTACAGATTAGCCAGCGAGGATTATTGAAAGATATCGTAGATTAGATCGAATCAAACAAGACGGAGACTACGAGAAAAAATAGAGATTGAAGAATGTGAAATGTGAAATGTGTACCTCGGAGGCCTGGCAGCAGCGCTCTGATTCCGAGAGAAGTGTGTGTGCGCGTGAGAGTGTGTGTGTGATTTCTAAACCTATAGTATATAGAGCGTAGGCGAGTCCTGAAATTACTCAGTAAGGGGCGTGTTGCACGTGGGCGAGGGGGTTGGTGACTTTGTTTGGACGTTAGATTAAGGGTTTTTTTTTTGTTTTTTTAAGTGATAGTGTTAATCAGTTTGATTCTGAAATATGGTGGTGAATGATTAAGAAGGCAACTGATTGAAAATTGAATTAAAATTGGATAAATGTTATCTCTATCCCAAATAAATAACAAAACAAAAAAAATTACATTTAAATTAATTAATTTATACTCCCTCCGTACCACTTCACACTTTCAAGTGTCGTATTTTTCCTTTTAATTCGTTCGAGACCAAGAGTCTCATTTCATAAATGACAAATTTTGAACAGTGTTTCGAACATTTATGCCCTTATAACGTAAATATATTTATAAAAAAGTTAACATTATATCCTTATAATGTTAACATATTATTTACAAAAAAAATCAATCAAAAAATACTTTTATAATTATCATAAATGTTTTAATTTTTACATTCTATCTCCTTTAATCTTCTACCCACTTGCAATTATTTATTCATTTTTTTAAAAAAAAAATTAAGAAGCGTGAAATACTACCTTAGGATTCTTAAAGTGGGACGGAGGGAGTATTATTTATCATATACTCCCTCCGTCCCACAACAAGTGACACACTTTATCATTTTGGGCGTCCCACTGATAAGTCACACTTCCTAAAATGGCAAAGAATCTTTACTATTCTCTTCACTCATTCTCTCTCCTACATTATTTTAATACTCACAACACCATTATAATTTACTATTCTCTCCACTCATTCTCTCTCCTACTCAACTATCTACACTCACAACACATCAACCTTTTCACCTTTTCCTTAATTCTCATGCGAAACAGTAACTGTGTCACTTGTTGTGGGACGGAGGGAGTATATCAATAGCGTTAACATATTAGTTGAAAAATTAACGAACATTAGTAATGTGAAGTCATGGGGCTAAATTTCTTTAGGATTGTAGCGAATTTGTTAATGGAATGAGCACATTTTGAAAATTGTGAAAATTTAGTGAGAAGATTTTGAAAAAAAATAGTTCGGAAAAAATATTTACAAAAAAGAAAATACTCCCTCCGTTCCAGTCCAATTGATACCAAATTTTTGGCACACAGATTAAGAAAAAGTAAGAGAGAGAAAAAGTGAAAGAAAATATTGTGAGTATGAAAAATTAAATAGGAGAGAGAATGAGTGGAAGGAATAGTGATTTGATTGGTGTTGTAAGTGTAAAAGTAAAATAAGAGAGAGAATGAGTGGAAAAAATAGTAAAGATTTCCTTCCATTTTGAACAGTCTCAATTGAGCTAAGATAGATCAAAAAGAAAATAAATCTCAATTGAGCTGGCATGGCAGGGAGGGGAGAGTATAATTTTTGCCAAGTTGTAAAGACGAAGGATATGACACGGCTTTGGAACTATCGTCACAACTCAACCATCAACAAGTGGCATCTCCCATCCTCCTTGAAATTACTAATTGCACATGGCTACTCTTTTTTTTTTTTTTTTTTTGATACGCGGAGTTACCGGTTTCGTCGGACCAGTCGAATGAATCACTGCCCCTTATACTCCGAGCTGAGGAGTCCTCCTACAAGACATTTACATCACTCTTACATCACCGATTGGGCTGCTCATTTGCTCGCGAGGCAATTACATCACTCTTACAATACGATTGGTACGCTCATTTGCTCCAAGGTCGAACTCCTTTGAGGATACAAGCCCAAAGGCCAATCTCGCTTCATGCTTGCACTCTTACAATACCAATTGGCCGCTCAATTTGCTCCGCGAAGTTCGAACTTCCCACACAGAATCTGAGCCAGCCAATCTTTCTTTAACCGCTTTACGGATGTATTAGGGGGCTCCAAAGGACCCTGAAACCCAAGGTAGAAATTAAGCACAGAAATTCCCCTTGAGGGGAATCGAACCGATGACCTCCCCTTCGGGAAGTCACCAACATACCACTGGGCCAAGGCCACTTTGGTTTGCACATGGCTACTCTGACTTTATTAAAAGACAGTTTATGGATTAAACTAGTTTCTCCGGCTCCTCCTTTCCATATATAAATACTAGAATAAGTCCGTATTCGAGGACATTTTTATTTTTTTTTTAATTTAAAAAAAAAAAAATTAAGGCCGAAATGGGAAAGGGACAAATTAGTGAGGGCAAAATGGAAATTTCGACACTTGACACTGTTCAAACAACTGTAGCACCTAGGTCTAATTTATACTATAGATTGCGCTTTAAATAAAAAATAGTTTTAATGCATTATTATTATTATTGTACAAACAAACTAAATATAATATGAGTAACTCTTGTGAAAAACTAATTTTTTTTAAAATGTTATAAAAAAACTAGTTTTCAGAACAGTTCATCATTCTTATTAGTTAGACTTGGTGCTTTAAAACTAGTTTTTTTTTCTTATATTACGAAAAAACTAGTTTTTTACAAGATTTTGGCATATAATATTTACAAACATCATTGATAAATCAAATACGACATTTATAACTAAATAAATGCTGAAGTGCAAATTGCAAAGCAATTCATCACACCCACTTTTTCCCGCTCAAACAAGCACATGTACCAAATAAAGACTAGGTTCATTTCCCCAAATATCAGTTACTTTATACACCCCTTTAGATACTCAAAAACCCAAAAATACCCTTGATAACCGACAAAAAGCCTACGAAATAATAATGCGTAGTGCTTTGATATTCCATTATACACACTTTCTTCTCTATCTCTCTCTACTCCCTCTCTAGTGTCGCTCCCTCTTCCCCAAAACCTCCCCGCCTCTGTTGCAACCAACGTCGTCGTCGCCTCCTCCTCTTTTCTGCCATGGTCGCCGCCCCTCTCTCTTTTCCCATGGAGCCCCCTCTCTCTCTCTTCTCTCTTTTGCCATGGCTATGGGGTTTGTGCAGAAGATCACAGCGGCACAAACGACTACCAAGATCTTGACTCGGAGTCCAACTCGATGCTCTCTTTCTCCCTTGCCATTTAAATGGTAAATACTCTCAAAACTTTCAATTGATGGATACAATTTCAATTTTAGTTTATAAATTAAGATTTGGGGGTTCTTTTTTCTAGGGTTAGGTTTAGGTGTTCTTCACCAGATCTTCCTTTGATATTACAAATTTAATCGGGGTAAGGTTATTTAATTTTTGGATAAAGATTCTAAAATTATGTTAGGTCATGTGCATTTGATTCCCTGGTTTTTATAAGTATATGTTCAAGTTCCCACTTTTGTGTTGTTTTTTTCTGCTTATCAAGTGGGTACCAAAAAAAAAATCCAAATTTCTTGAATTGAAACAATTTCCAAATTTTCCTAATTTATGATGTTTTTCTTGCATATGACTGAATGGGTTTACTTTATTTTTGCTTACATTTTGATGAAGTTTACTAATTTATGTTGGGTTTATGCATTTGATCATGGGGGAGACTTTGGGTATTATAAGTTTATGTTCAAGTTCTCATTTAATATCGTTCTGGTTATTACAGCTTGACTCTGATGAACTCGTGAAGGTTTTTTCCGCCGAGGAATGCAAGTCCTTTAATGAAAAGCTTGATGAGGTCTGATCCTCTCTCAAACCCTGTGTGTATGTGCATATACCTGTTAACATTTCTTTATATTTTCTATTGTCTTGGTATATGGTGAGGAAATTGGTTTTATATTGTGCTTCATGTTTTCTTTGCATAGTTTTTCGAGACAAAAATCATTCCCTCTTAGGTACAAGATTGCTTGTACACGAATGACGAAGATGCTTCTTCTACTCAGTTTCAAGAACGCATTGATTTCTTAGAAGCTATTGGCGATCCCATACTTTATAGGTTTGTTTTCAATATTTTTATAGCAACTCCGACATTTATTATTTTCATTATAAAAAGCTTACCCTTACAAATATTTGTTGTAGATATAAGGAGCTTACTGCACAACCAGTAGCATCTAAACATGCTTGACGTTACCTTAGTAAGCTAAAAGAGGTAAGCTCAATCCATTAATAATAGTGTGTTGAAATCTAATTATTTTGTTGCAGTTCATGCTTATTATTTGACTTGGATGAGTATGATTTGGATAGACGAAGTGGGCAACTAAGCTCACCACTTAATTAAAGTGTTAGAATTAGAATCAACAAGATAACACTAGTGGTATGGTACTATTGTCCTCCAATCTCTTAGTTTTTAGTCTCTGACTCATTTTGTGCTTGATTTTGTTGGGGTAGATATTGGTGAATTTTGATTATTTCTTACATAAATGCATTTTTACATATTTGTCAATAAGATTTCGTGATGGACCTCTCTTGTGGATGTTCAATGATTTGATGGCATCTGGTATATTATTAACCTAAAATTTGGTCCCCTGGAAGGAAGTGCTTCTCCACTAATTTTAAGCATCACCCTAGACCAGCTCACATAAACTTTTGGCGTAACATTTCATTTATTTTGACACAATCCAATCCGTTAAAGAAAATTTGTGCTGCCTACTTGAAAAGGAGAAAACAATGGGTAGTGTTAATGTTTAATTTTTGCAGTTTTTTTGCTATTCTTCCAACTTTATGCGATAATTTGTGATTATCATATTTGTAGTTATTTAAAAACTAAAAATAGTGGCTTAGTGACCTGTCAGACTATTGGCTACGTTTTGTACTACTTTGGTGTTAGTGAAATCTGCCACCAAAGAAAAAATTAGTTATGGAATATCCTTAACCTAAATGACTTGCCCCCTCTGTACCAAAATAAATGACCAAATACCGCTAAGTGAACATATATAGTGCCATGTTCTCAATTTTTTTCTGATTGTAAATCGAGGTTCAAATTTGCCCTCTTTTTGTGATTATTCTTTTTGTTAGTGTGTCTAAACCAAAATATGTAATAATGTCCCTAAACTGATTGTAAGATATAGCTACCTGTAATACCAAATTAAAAATATAAATTTATAGGTGTACCCAGATGATCATTCATTGGTTCGGCCAAAAAATGTTTTGGGGGAAATATTACAGATATGAGCAAGGCTTTTGACGACAAACAACAAATGTAATTTTCAGTGACCAAGTTATCTGGATCATGTACTTTTCATCTTCTTTTTTTTTCTAACTCATTGGGCATCAATTGATATAGTTAGACATTGTGAAGCTGAATATGTGAAGGAAACGAGAGGATGCATTCCAAGAAGATTAAGATGTGGCTGGTAAAGAAAAGTTAGAAATTGTTTTACCAATTAAAAGTGAGAGCTGGAAATTCAAGTTTTGCTTTATGGTTTGTTATACTCCCTCCTCCAAAAATGTTTGTTCCATTTGACTTTTTTGTTGAACTTTGACCATAAATTTATGAGAGATTAATCATGTTCATGAAATTCTAAAAGTTGTTATTGATAATATTATTAATGGTGAATCAATAGAAATTTTTAGAATTTCATAAACATAATTAAATTGTCATATATTTGTGGTCAAAGTTCAACAAAAAAGTCAAATGGGACAAACATTTTGAGACGGAGGGAGTATATAAATAGGAATTTTGATTCATGTGTTGATTTTTGGTCGGTAGCTAGAGTGGATAATAGACATCAATGGTTGACTGGTGAAGAAAGAACCAAGAACAAAGATGCACCTCAATTTTACGGTCATGAGTTGGGGGAGGGAGGGAGTGTGAAGTTATATGCAGCGGGGATATAAACTTATATCAACATAGACATAGAACAATCTCTAGCCAATGGGGAAGATAAGTTGGATACAGAGAATTCGCTAACATTAATTATTTGCCTTGTTATTTGGCTTTACATTCTAATAAATTATTTTGGCTTTAAAATCAGAAAAATTTGGTAACATGGTTGGCTCAATAATATTGAAAATGTCCTAGAGTTTGGAATGCATATGATTTAAGTTTGTGTTTGGTGTCAAACTGTTTCTTGGAGATCTATTTGAAAATGCCTATCGGTTACTGATTTCGCCCCAAAATGAATATCCAAATTTGTTGTTGATCAAGATCGAAATTGGACATCATTTTGAGATGGAGGTAGTACATTTTAGGCAACATTTGGTGCTTGTAGATTTCTAGCGTACTAGCGCTAGGCTGTCACTTGGCATAGTATTTATGTGTAGGAAAAGTTGGGTAAATTGCAAACATCACATGTAAAAATTGTACCATATATTAATGTCACTTGATATGGTTGGTTCAAAAAGAAGGAAATGGATTGTATTTCAGATCATTGACTCATATTTAATGTTGTGCCTATAGAGATTGAAGTCTATAAGCCAAATTGCACTTTTGAGTCGAAGAGTTTGTGGGCAAGTATTAGGTGGGAGTTTAGTTCTCACTTCTTATCAATGAAAGCTATAAAATTAATGTCCCAAGGCATCTAAGTTGTGAATAATTTATTTGTATGACAGGTGAGAAGGGAAAAGATAAGTAGAGGATGAAGTATCTTCAATTTTATTTTTTCAAAATTTATAATTTTTATTACTAACACTGATGAGGCATAAAATGGGTGATACCGGGGTACCTAATCAGTCGGGAATGCGACGTTGAATTTCTGGACGAACAAACGAACGATCTGCAAAATAGACACCGTTAGGGCGCGGGGAGTTACCCCGCACAAACCCTCTGATATGAGAATAAGCATATGTATGCAGAGATGATATGAATCGGGAGGGAAACATATTATCTTTTGGGTAGAGAGAGTGTATATACCTTATTTTTGGGGTGAAATCACTTTTTATATAGGATGAAGAGGAGAGCGGTGAGGAGATAATCACCCTTTATCTTCTCCTAAATTTTAGGGATCTATCCCTTACTTCTTGGTCATTCCTTAATAAGTTGGCATTCTCCATAAATAATCAACTCTTTATTTTTGAGATAATTGATATTCAGAATATTTCGTTCAAGCACCATTATATATTTTTGTTGAATATTTTTTATTTATTTTATTTTAAATTTTAAATAATCTTTATAGTTGTAATAACTCTTTTGAAAGCTATAAAAATGCAGCTTTTGAAGGCCTGGACTCACAAATTCAATAATAATAGACGGATTGTTGTATACTTTGAGAATTGAGAGTCCTTTCTTGAGAGATGTTACTTAATAAGAAATTGTTTTCGTGTTCCGGATGAAAACAATTTAAGCGATTCTAATCAAACTAGAGAGCAAGAAAATTTTTCAAAATTTGGAACTTATTATTAATGCCAATATATATTTTTGTTGTATATCTTTTATTTAAAAAATAATTTAAATAAGCCTTTATAATTATATTAACTCTTTTAATTTAGTTTTTTTCTTATCAAAGTTTTTTTTTGCCGCACGTTTAACCGCACGGGTGTTAGACTAGTTTATTACAAAGCGCATGAAGTATCATTATTTTATAATAGTAAATAGTAGACGTGGAAACAAAATTGTCAATAATTTAGTTTTATAATTGAATTGTTTATTCATAATAAATTATAATGTACTAAAGATATTTTTATATCACTCATTTTAAAACATATTTAAGAACTTCAAATAAAAAAAATGTTTATTATAGGACAGGGTATCAAGGGAATTGTTTCTCAAATAATCACTTTTTACTTTTTTATTTGCCAAAATGACTCACTGTTCAAACTATTGCCCAGAATGTCCATTTTTTTGAAACTCGCTACACCGTGTAGCGAGTTTGACTAGGGTTGGTCAATACTCGCTACACCGTGTAGCGAGTATAGGGTAATTAAGTTTGACCGTTGGGAAATTAATTAGGGCATTTAATTAACCTAAACTCGCTACACCGTGTAGCGAGTTTTGACCAACCCTAGTCAAACTCGCTACACGGTGTAGCAAGTTATTTAAGACCCTTTCACTTTCCCTACCAGTTTACGTCTTCAAATACAAAGGATAGATAAAAATAATAAAAAAAAAGTAACGCCATAATCAAGTAGAAGCAGTGCCGCCGAGGTCTTCAAATTCAAAGGAAACAAAAAAAAAATTAACGCCATAGAGAGCAGTCAGCCACCGAGGAGGAGGAGAAAGGGAGAAGAAGAGAAGAACACCCAACCAACCAAGGATTTTGCCAAGTAAATTCAATCTTTTTTTAAATTGTAAGTTTAAATTCTTTAAATTTCTGTATTGTATTAAATTTTAACTTTGATTTTATTATTTATTACTTACAATTTAGGATTTTTGTTTTTTATTTTTCTATGATGTTCTAATTGCATTTTGATGACATTCTAAACCCTTGAATATGTTGAATTATGACTGTTAATATTATTTATTTACTTACATTTTGATGAATTATGACTGTTAAAATGTTGAAAATTGTGGGAATATGTTGAATTTTACTGGGTGTGTAATGGGTTTTATGTGGGATGATTATTGAAATATTTGAAATTGTGGGAATTTTGATGAATTATGACTGTTAAAATGTTGAATATTTTACTTATGAATTAAATATTTTTGATGAATATTTGATTGTTAAAATTTTGATGAATTATGCATCAATATGTTGAATATGTTGACTGTTAAATTGTTTTGCTTATGAATGAAGAGATGATTATTGAAATATTTGAAATTGTTGGAATTTTGATGAACTTTCTGTTAGGCATCACATTGATTATGAAGTGCTTTAACAAATTGAGATTAGCTAATTAAAAAGTTTTATATACCTTCCTCCGTCTCAAAAAATGCTTAGTTTTATAGTTTATATACCTTCCTCCGTCTAAAAAATGGTAGAACTAATTATTAGTTTACTTGCAATTTAGGATTTATATACCTTCCTCCGTCTCAAAAATGATTCACTAATTAACAAATTTTTTATAGAAAATTATTACTCTTGAAGTATTACTTAGTATATAGGCTGGAAATCAAGAACTTCCCCACAGACACTTCTTGGAAGTGTGGGATAACTTTGGATTACAATGCCACGTACTAGTAATTACACTTTTGTATTCTCTTATTTATTTTCTTGCCTCGTAGAACAATAACCAACCTTGAAATTGAAATAAATAGATGGAAGCTTTCATTGATCCCGGGCCTATCGATGCCTCTGTTCTGACCCGGCATGCGGACTATAGGGCTAGGTATATTTGGGCCGGGTGGGAGGTTTCTAGTCCCCTCCATTTTCGTCATGGTGCCGCCTTGCCAGGCGAATTAGCTCCTGTGATATTGTTGAGACTGGCGGAGTGCGGATTTAGCGGAGTACACTATATAGGGAGGGTACAATATGATTTTGCGTTGCTGGAGGCTCTGATCGAGAGATGGCATCCGGAGACCCATACATTCCATCTCCCGGTTGGTGAGATGATGATCACCCTAGAGGATATCGGCATGCTTTGCGGGTTGCCGATTGATGGGGATGTTGTTACTGATGCTGGGTTTCCAGCAAATATAGACTGGCGGGCTGCATGTCAGCAGTATTTAGGGGCTGTCCCTGGTGACGGAGATATAGATGGGAGCAGTCTGAAGCTTAGGTGGATTACCGTCTGTTTCCCACACTTTAGTGACCTCGCTGATGATACTGCTCCAGAGATTGTGGATCAGTATGTACGGGCGTATATCTTGCTTGCCTTGGGTTCTACGATCATGCCTGATCGTACGAACAACAAGGTTAAGCTATGTTATCTCCCTCTGCTTAGGGATGTTTCTATGGTCAGCCAGTACAGTTGGGGGAGTGCTGCGCTCACTTTCCTTTATCGAGAGTTGTGTAGTGCGACTGACCCTCAGACGAGACAGTGCGGTGAATTTCTCAACGTTCTACAGGTATGTTTATCTCATTTTAATGTTCATTCTGTTGTTGTTTTTAAGTTTTATTTCAAATTAGCGGCATTATTTATAGTATTTTATATACATTTATTTGATATAGATTTGGGCTTGGGAGCGGTTGAGATGTGTGACGCCGCAGATCCGTTATCGATTCAGAGAGCAGAACTTCTTGCTCATGTCCCTCGGATGCAGGTATACATAAATCATACATTATTTTCTCGTCGTTAATTTTTTTTTTGAACTAAATCTTATAATTATTCTGTTTATGAAATTTCAGGTGGACCCAGGCATCGCTGGATCTGAGAGAGGTTACTGCACATAGCCTGCGAGGCTATCGGGATCAGCTGGCCCGGCTAAACGAGGCTCACGTGGTGTGGCAGCCTTATGAGGGGAGAAACACTCCGACCTACTGCGCTCAGGGTGAGGACATATGGTTGGCGAAGGTCCCTCTCATATGCTTTGAGAGGGTCGAGTGGCATCTGCCTGATCGCGTTATGAGGCAGTTTGGCCTGAGGCAGGTTGTCCCCCCACAGTGCGACACTAGCCCGGAGTTGCACCGTTCTGATCGGCGGGGAAACAGTACGGTGAGATGGAGTGACCGCCATCGCCCACTTATTGCACGATGGGACCAGCGGCACGAACATCTGGTCACCGGGAGTACGACTACCACGATATGACTTACACCGATCCATATATGGTATGGTATCGGGACATAACGTGTAAGTTTGTGCAGCCCCTCACTCAAATAGAGGGGGATGGATACCAGTCGTCTGCCCCTACCTTAGAGTTTATGGTAAGTTTTTACATTTTTCAAGTTTTTATTTCTAGTTTTTTTTTTTTAACAAAACATCAATTATTTACTTATATATATTTTTGATATGAAAACAGGTGCAGACCCTTCAGCGCTTGCATGTCGACAATGAGGCGGAGGAGCATTCGAGACAAGCTTCAATGCGGGCGAGAATTACACACGGGTTCACGGGAGTTAGGGAGTTCCATCGCCTTCAGGCTGCTGCACCTCCCCCACCGGTAGATCGCGTACAGGGGGTACAACAACCTCGACAACGTCGGGTTAGACGTCGTGGACAGGCAGAACCACCACCCGAAATGGACTTGCAAGATGAGCCCGAGCCCGAGCAAGAGCCTCAAGCGCAGACCCAGACTGAGGTGAATTATGAATGGATGTCACAGTCAAAGTCACAACATGATTTTGAGAGTTGGAGCGGGGGTTTCGGGGGGACTGGGAGTGGGGGTGCCGGAGGGAGTGGGAGTGGCTGGGGGGTGGGAGTGGGGGTGGCTGGGGGGTGGCAGTGGGGGTGGCTGGGGGGGTGGCAGTGGGAGTGCACAGGCAGACCCTTCCCCTGGACCATCCACTATGGGCTTCGGCGCTTATACGAGTGGAAGTGGGTTGAGGACTCCTATATCACATGCAGGGCTCCGCACCTTCTCTGATCCGTCTCAGATTATCCCTGCTCAACAGCAGGAAGAGATTCTTAGAAGAGGGTCTCGACAACGGAATCCGACGAGTAGGTTCACCCCGTCTTTCTATGATAATAGGTAGCGAGTTCACTTTTTTTTTTTTATTATTATTACGTAATGAAACTTTGTCGTATTGTTTTAGTTTTTATTTTGATGTTTTTTATTTGTAATAACTAAAACTTTGTACTAAACATTTATGTAGATGTATATGTATATGTTATTTGGTTTAGTGTTATGTGGATGTAATGAAACTTTGTAACATTAGTTTAGTTTTTATTTTGAAATTTGCATTTTAGTGATATTTGGATGTTTTATGTTTGTTATGTTTAATATGGTTGTTTACAGCAAGTTTGATGGTTTGTAGTTTGAGCAGGTTTTGGTTTGGTTGTTTGCAGGTGGGATTGCAAAGAAGACTGCTGTTGGGAGCTTCTGTTCAATTGAACTCGCTATATGGTGTAGCGATTTTCACTAAACTCGCTACACCGTGTAGCGAGTTTAGTGAAAATCGCTACATGGTCTAGCGATTTCAAAAGAACATTTGCATTCCTTTCTTGTATTCCAGCGTTAGTTTCTGCCAAAAGGGAGCGTCCGCTCCCAATATGGGGGAGCGTCCGCTCCCAAGCTGCCTGTAATATGTATCCTTTTTCTGGAATCATGCCAAACATAAATTGAAACTTAAAACTTAACTGGAAAATTAACTTTTTTTTCTTACTTGACTTTTGTAATGAATTTCATCAATTATAATTTTTAAATATTCATTAAAATAACTAACGTAATTTTTAAAAATTGGAAAATTACATTCAACTCAAATATAAATTACATTCAACTTTTCAAGTTTAATGAAAACTACATAAAATAAAACTGCAATTGAAACTGAATCAAATTCAAACCAAATATAAATTACATGAAAAGCATTCTGCTACTCCCTAATGTTCGGGCATCTACGACGATTGTGCCCTTCTTGATGGCATGATGAACACAGAGTCTTCCGTTTATCTGCTTGAAAGTCCATAGAATTACGGAAGCGTCTTGATCTAGGTCGTCCGGACTTCGCAGAACGTCGAAGTAGGGGATTAGGAAAAAAACTGGGCACCAAACCATCCACGCCCCAATAGTCCTCATGCTCGATTGGTTCGAATGTCCCCTTCCATGTCTTGTAGTATTCCCCAACGGTGTAATATTGAGAAACAAAATCTCGACCATCAAGATTTTGTGCAGAACAACAAGCAAGAAGATGGGAACAAGGCATGCGATAGGCAACCCATTTACCACATGTGCAGGTACGCTCATTAAGTCGGACAATCTGTATATTTCCTCCGTGATCACCCTGACGTGCGGTTGTCACTTGATACACCCCCATTTTGTGATTGTTGAACCTCCTGACCTGATGTGTTGCCGCTTTCGTGGTGTTCTTCAAGTAGTGATAATTGACTTTCTGGTTGAATTGGTATAGGGGATTGATGTTAGGGTTATCAGGATTACCTCCTAAGGCATTGATTGAAAATCCATGTCTTACTTGAAAGTACTCCACACAATGGTAGAAGGCAGTTTCAACAATTGCTGTGATTGGCATCCCACGAGCTCCCTTCATCACACCATTGAAAACCTCAGTCATGTTGGTAGTCATGATGCCATACCTGTAACCACCATCGTGTTCCAATGTCCATTTTTTTGGCATCCAAATGCTGAAACCATGCAATTGCCTCGGGCTTAATTCCACGGATACTCTCTAAGATAGATTTCAATTTTCTATCTTGAGTTGCTCTACCCGCTCTCCAAAACAGATACTTCAACCCTTCCCCTCTATACTTTTTCAAGAAATTTGCTCGCATATGTCTCAAGCAATATCGATGATGCACGTTTGGCCACCACGTATCTTCAGCTACAGTCTTCAGAATGCCCCAATGACGGTCAGATATCAAGCATACTTCACGACTCTTGATAATATGCTTGCAAACCAGGTATAAGAACCAACGCCAGTTCGGCCAGTCCTCCTTTTCAACAACGGCAAATATAAGCGGAAGTATACTGTTTTGGGCCTCAACAGCCATGGCAATCAGTATTACCCCTTTATATCTACCATGCATAAATGTTCCATCCACAGAAATGATTGGCCGACAATGAGAGAAAGCTTCAATGCAAGGCCCAAATGCCCAGAATACCTGTCGAAACATGGAGGCCTCACCGACAGGAGGAGGAGGTATAGAGTACTCAACAATTGTCCTCGAGTTGTATTTTTGAATGGCTGCTAGGACGCGGGGTAACCTCTTATAAGATTCCTCCCAATCTCCAAAAACCTTTGCAATGCCCTTCTGCTTTCCACACCATGCCTTCTTGTAAGTAATTACCTTGTTGAACCTACTAGAGATGTGTGCAATAATGACTCCAACCTTGACATCTGAATCGGCCTTAATAACACCAACGACTTCCCGACCGATAAACTTGACATCTAGATTGGGGTGATCTTGACTTGCTCCAGAATATAAGCAGCAGTGAGGAGCCTTATACTTGGTCACTTCCCAATAGCCAAACTTCTTCCTACTCACACGAACATAAAAATTGCATGGATAATTTTTCAATAGACACTCAATTACCCATGTGTTCGGTGTGCTCTTTCTTACCCTGAACCTGCGATTGTTGTGAATATGGAACCTTTTTATATCAAATTGTGCCTCGTTCTTGCCAGGAAAGCGTATCCCTTTAGCAATCGCCTGTTGTTCCGGATCCCAAACTGGAAAACTATGTGCATGATCGTAATCAATCAAGCCTTGTTCTTGTCGAGCAGATGTACCAATATCACTGTAAAAGGGATAATTCGCTCTCTCATATCTTCGATTTTCCGGCACTTCATAGTGAACAAGAGGTGCTTCCACATCATCATCAATCGGCCCATCATCACCGGCTCCCAAATCGACATCAGAATCACTACTACCCTCCTCATATTCATCATCATCATCCTCTAGCATTGCATCTACATCAGTGTGTACTTCCTCTTCTTCATAGTCAACATCATAATCATCATTAACATGATCATTATGCCCAAATGCCCGATCATCATCATTAACATGATAATTATGCCCAAATGCCCCATCATCATAATTTGGTGTTTGAGTTGAAACAAGAGTTTGGGAACTTGGACCAACCCCATCATCACGGTTACCAGTTGGAGAAAACCTGAAAGTACTCTCTGTGTGATGTGTTTCAAACTCTGGATTAGGTCGATTTTCAATTAATTTTACAACCACATACAACTGCAAATTTCCAATCCTCCCAAATTTAGCAAACTGATCGAACATTACATCCATACACGCATCATCTTCAATACGGAAAGGAAAGTACTCACCAATCCCGCTATCAAAAGAATGAGGGCATCTGTAAATGACTTCCAAATCAAATTGAGACCGATCTAAGTTTGCCTTTTTATATAACTCATCAATCGAGTCATTGTATTTCCATCGGCAATTACCCCTTATTGCACATTTTGGCCCTTTTTTGAAATGAGGACCATCAAATGGTTGTTCATCATCACCTCCCCAATAACACATAAAAATGATTGGACCCCCGTTCATCTTTAACCCTACATTACGAAATCAATGTGTTAAAACCTACATAACAAAACTCTTACATTTATTATATCTACATTATAATAAAACACAGTTAAATAATTAAATTTTATATCTAAACACAAGTCAAAACAATGATTAAGATGATGTTAATTTACCTTGATTCTTGTTGATCTTCAATAATTCTGATGAAATAAAATTATGTGAAGAAGTTTTATTTTGAATTAAGGTGATTGAGAAAAGGGTGATTGTGAGAAAGTTGATTGAGAGAAAGAGAAAAAGCTGAGAGAAAGAAAACTGAGAGGAAGAGAGAAAGCTGAGAGAAAGGGTTGTAACCATGTGAATTTATTGAAAACTGATCTTCACGAGCGTTGAAAACTGCTACTTTGTAGCTGTAAAGTGTTTTGTCTTACTTAAACTCGCTACACCGTGTAGCGAGTTTCACTAAAGTTGAATTAAACTCGCTACACCGTGTAGCGATTTCAGCTTTAATGAAACTCGCTACACAGTGTAGCGAGTTTAAGCCAGGGATTGTCTCTCACTAATTACATTCGTTTCAACATTTCTTATTTCTTTTCTTTTTTTTTTCGTTCGCGAAGGTATTTTGAGCAATAAATATAGCTTAATTTATGTATCATAATGAATATCTAAAAATTGTTACTTGAAGTACATATAATGGTGTAACAATAACAACTTTTAAATTTTAATTTGGACAATTAAATCAGCTTCAAATTGTTGCTCAAAATAGCTTCGTAATAACATCAAAAAAAAAAATTCGTTCGCGAAGGTATTTTGAGCAATAATTATAGGTTAATTTAGGTATCATAATGAATATCTAAAAATTATTCCTTGTAGTACATATAATGGTGTAACAATAACAACTTTTAAATTTTAATTTGGACAATTAAATCAGCTTCAAATTATTGCTCAAAATAGCTTCGTACTAACATAAAAAAAAAATTTACATGTGTTTAAAAAATAATGACATGTGGCTGAATAATTTTTTTTAAAATATTTTTTTTACATGTTTTAAAACAAATGATGACATGTTGCTGAATTAAGTTTTTCTCTCAAATTTTTTTTTGGATGTGTTAAAAAAAAATGTCATGAATAATTGCAAAAAAATCAAACACAAACTGTACAAATAATTTAAAAAAAAACTAAAATAACATCACAAAAAATAAATATTGTCAAGTTAGTGGCCACATCCCGGCCACATAGGAAATCGTACATTAAATCCAAAAAATTCAGTGACCACACCCCGATTACATAGGAAAATTTTACATAAATTCCGGTATATATTAAATTCGACAGAAATTCAAATATTACATGTCCAACAAATTAACTTAACAATCCTTAGGGAAGACCTTAGAAACATTGGAAGTAACAATGTTAAGTAGTTTTTTTGTGCGTGAGGGGGCCCAAACAACAGCCTAATAGATCAACAAAACAAAACATTTAGAACAAAATGTTAAGGAATATAACCTTAGGGAGTGTAATGTTAAGGAAAATATTTCATACCTGAGTAAGTATAAGAACAGCACCAACACCTATGTCACTTCCGCCCTCACTTTCCTTCAGCACTTTGTCAGCAATGTAAGCATCAATTGTGTCAGTAGGATCCTTCAAAATCAGATGCATAGAGCCATGATCAGATGATGTGCACTCCTTCACAACAACAACAACCTAATAGAACAAAAATATAACAACCAATTATTTGTAAATTTCAACCTTAACTATAATTAATGTAAAATATTATGCCTGTTCCACCCTCTCATATTTTTGGCATTTCTCCTTGATCATTCTCAACGGATAATAAGTACCCTCTGCAGTGAGATAGTCCATTGCGAGAAGCCAAGCTTTGCCACGAAATCTTCATCCTCCACCGGCTCTTCAAGCTTTCTACGTATGGCCTCTTGGGTCGACTGAGGGGGGGGGGGGGTCCCTGAGAGACATGAGCTTTTCCGGTGTGATGTCGACGCATGGCGGACTGTGCATCACCAGCGGAACCAGGTATGATATGAGGCGGCGGTGGATCCATTTTGATAGTTATGAATCTTGGATTGAGAGAGATGAATTAGATTTGAGAGAGATAGATGAGAGACAGAAAGAAAGAAAGAAAGAAAAGGGAGAGATGGACTGAAAAAAAAAAAAGAAGGGTTTGTTTTGTTGGGACGGAAGGAAGGAGACGGTTTTAAGGGAATTTGAAATTAAATAACTCGCTACACCGTGTAGCGAGTATAATTTGGTTTGACCAAACTCGCTACACCGTGTAGCGAGTTTAGGTTAATTAAATGGCCTAATTAATTTCACAACGGTCAAACTTAATTAGCCTAAACTCGCTACACGGTGTAGCGAGTTTTGACAAACCCTAGTCAAACTCGCTACACGGTGTAGCGAGTTTCAAAAAAATGGACATTCTGGACAATAGTTTGAACATTAAGTCATTTTGGTAAATAAAAAAGTAAAAAGGTATTATTTGAGAAAAAATTCGTATCAAGGTTTATGGAGTTGGTCTTATAAAAAACTAGTTTTTTTTTAAGATAAGGAAAAACGTGTTTTCAAAACAAACGGTGGCATTTTTGTAATTACACAAATTCGTGCCATCCCAAGCTCCGATCATCTTCTCTGGCCATCCCAAGCTCCGATCGTTCTCCGGCGTTCACTCAGTTTGAGTATTTAGTAACCTACAATTCGTGCCCTAGTTCCGTCATTAATGTCCATTGTCAACTCTGCTTCTTTACATAATTGATTGGTACTTTATTGATTGGTTCATAATTAATTGGAGATAACTGTGTGATTTGATTCCATAGCTCTTCGTTTTTTCGTTGGATAAACAGAATGTCCTTCAATGGTGTGGAAAAAGGGTTTAATTTGCTGAAGTTTGGGTCAATTCAATTGGAAATTATGTGAATTTGTTCTAAATAATTGCCATGTAGTTGTATAAATAATTGCCAGGTTATGGTAAAAATGCTCATACACGTCTAAAAGAGTGCCAAGTTCAAAAGCCCTCTTTGTCCAGAAACTTAGTGCCAGTGCATGTGTAGCAAAGTGCCAAGTGCCAAGTGTAAAAGAGTGCCAGTGTTAGTGTAATAAAAATGGCGGTGTTAGTGTATCAAAATGCTGAATGTTAGTGTAAAACAAATGCCAATGTTAGTTTAACAAATGTCAATGTTAGTGTAACAAAGAGTGCCAAGTGTTAGTGTGAAACTCAGCACTCAAAAACACGTGCAGACTGGCAGCTCAAAAATACGGGCTCGTAATAATAATTTTTGTTGGCTACTAAAACACGGAGCAGCTGGCATTCAAAAACACAGTGGGGCTGGCATTTGAAAACACGTCGCTAACTCGGCACTCGGACACGTGCCAGCTGGCACTCAAATTACACAGGCATGACTCATTCAAAAACTGACACTCAAAATCTACAGCTGGCACTCAAAAACACATACAGCTGGCACACAAATTCCCAGCATCCACACAGCTGAAATACATGCACTGGCACTCAAAAACACAACCCACTGACCACATCAAATGCTCAGCACTGGCACCACCCAATCCCGCACTGGCACATCAAATCCCCAGCCGCAAAGCAACAGCAGCAATCCTTCCCAACATTCATAAATTCACAACGCAAGCGGCCAATCACCCCTTCTTCACTCTCTCCCTCTCCAACAAAATCAATAAATGAGTCAATTACCATGCTTGACAAATTCACAATGAATCCATCCGATCAAAGCCAACGGCAAATCACTTCCCAACGTTTCGTAAATTCGTAAAAATCAACGACAAAATTACCCTAATTAACTCCCAATAAGCAAATTCGAACCTTGAGATAACACTAATTGAGATCGAATTTATGGGTCTGAATTCACAATTGCGATTTCTTCCAATGGCGATTGTTGGCAGTGACGGGCGAGAGAGGACGGTATGAAAGAAAATGAAAGAGTCGCAGACTGTCGGGATTGGAGTCAAAACCATGAAGGAAAAGTCGGCGAGCAGCTCTGGTCATCGTGAGCGCGACCGCGCTGGCTGGTGCAGCGACCGCGCTGGAGGTTCGGAATGAGCCGCGTCCGACTTTCTCGGGCCTGAAGCGCGGGCGCGCTAGCTTGGAGGGAGGCCAGCGCAATTGGCTATCGTCTGGACTGATTCAGTTTCCTACTTTGATCAGATTTCCTCTTTATTTGGTGTTTCCTTTGTTGACAGCAATATTTGGAAGACTTGTGAAGAAGAAGAATACTTTCTTAAGTTAGGAATCCTTTTATTGTTAGGATTTAATTTCTGTATTCCTATAAATACATGTGGTAGCCTAGAAGGCAAAGTATGCGAGATTGTAGACATATGAAAATATTATAGTGAATATTTTGGCTTGGTAGCGCCCGGGCGTAGTTGTTGTTGCAACGAACCGGGTTAACAATTCTTATGTATTCCTTTGTATGTGATTTACTTTCCAGTGTGTGTTGCATCTTATTATTGTTCCTAGCTGGGTCCCGTTTTCCAGCTACGTGGGCGTGATTTTCAGCAACAGGCTACCGGTCTCAGGAGACCTTGGTTTTGTCGAATCATTGGTTGGCTGGTCATCTTTGCTATGAATTTCTTGGGAGCTTTGGAGGATGGGAATACAGGTGGTGTTGATCGAAAGTTTGATCAGGACGGATTTCAATTTCGAAGACGCAGAGTCTGTGAATGTGGTGCTCCAAATTTTTGTGTCAATTCACGCGAGTTAGAAGACATCCGAGTTATTTGAAAACGGAAATGGCCACACCATTTTGATTACCTCAAAACTTTGAAAAAAAGGTTGTTTTATGGGTTCGGAGGTTAAGCTACCCCTTCGGGAAGAACGTTTGGCGTTCCGCCCAGGAAGTGCCTTGCGGCGGGCAGACCTCCCGAGATTTCATTAATCGTGCTTGCTTGCGTGCTTCTCTTGTCTAGTGCATGTGTTTGAAAGTAAGGGGAATGTCCCAAGTGTTGTCTTCCGGACGTACAAACCATTTGTTGGTTGCCAGCTCAGAATTCACTTGGAATTTTATGTATTCAGGATTATGATCCCGTCCTGCATCTGTATGACTCTAGATCATCGCATTTTAAACCTGGGGACCCCGGGACTTGTCGTGAATCGGAGAAATGACTCTCTTTTGGTCAAAGATGAGGTTCTGCCTTAGAAAAGGAAGATCCTTAGCCCATCAATCCTGCGCTTTCACGACGACCGAAGACTCAGTATAGAGAGCTTCATACTCATTCTTAAGCGATAATCGAAGATATCAAGTTTCAAGGTGTCCCTTTCTAAAGAAATCGTGAACCTTTAATGGAAGGACGATATAAAGATAGGATCTTTTTACACCGGTCCGCGTTCCAAGGTTGAGGAAAGGGTAAATGCATGATGAAAAATGACACTTTAATGAAAAGATGACATTTTTATGTTTGCAAATGATGCTTTTTGATTTAAAGAAAAGGATCTTTATTGCAAATGATGCATAAAGATAGGATTTTTATGCAAATGATGCATTGAAAAAGGGGTTTTGAATGCAAAGGATGCATTTTTATTGAAAAAGATTTGATCTTTATATGCGAATGATGCATAAAGATAACATTTTTATTGGAAAATAGGGGTTTTAGGGTGCAAAAGGATGCACCTTTATGAAAAAGACTACTCATTTTTTATGACAAATGAGGTCTTAATGCATGCAAGAGGGGAAGGGGAATGATAAAGAAAATGATCTTTATGAATAAATGCCAGAGTCCCAAGCAAGATATATGAATGCGATGAGACAAGTATATCAATTAAAATGCAAGGTTAGGGTGTGCGGAGGTTACGTCATTTCCTGGCTTCTTCGAAGACAGAGCTGGGAGGAGAGGTTTGTCTTGGGTCTTAGAGGAGGAGGGAGATGGCTTCTTGAGCTTCTTCTTCGCCTTCTTAGAGCCTTCAAGGCGTGTTCTTCACGTATTGATTGTGTTTGTGAGTGTATTGTATCTCTATTGTGTGTCTTGTTTTTGAAATGGGTAGAGGAGGCCTCTATCCTTATAGGTAAGTCTCGATGGGCTAATTGAAGGGATCCGTGCAGTGCAGGTCCTTTGCAAAGTGAGGCCGTGCGGTCTTTGTTTCCTGAATGACTTCGAGCGTTCTAGAAACACAAGGCTCACAGAGGTGGCATTATTCTAGAAGGCTCTTCCTAATTAAGAAAAACATGTTTCTTAATTAGGAAGGATTCCCTTCAGCCCTAATTTAATTAAAAGCAAGCCCGGAGATGCTTCCGGACCACTGGAAGGCCTAGGGACACCGGAAAACTTCCCCGAAGATGTTGGGAAAGTTAGCCCAAAGGCAGTGAGCCAGATTTGAGTACTTGCAGAAGCCCCTCGGCAACGTCACTTGCACAGCGCGAGTGGGGTTGTCGATGTCTCAGAAGAAGGGATGCCGATCTGGCGAATGCCAGAGACGGATTCCAGTAACCTCAGGGTGGTCGAGATGGCTGGACCTTTTGGAAGGCTACTGCGTGTGCAAAGGAATCAAGCCAAGTCGTAGTCAGAAAAGGTCCAACAAAATAAATGTCATATGTGACAAATTGGCTGAACCTAAAGTAGGCTACCTGCGTATCCGAAGAATACAAGCCAGATCGTAGTTCGGAAAAAAGATCCCGTTCAAAGTCAATGCCATGTATGACAAATGAGTGCGACCTGAAGTGTAGCTCCTCATATGCAAAAGATACAAGCCAAGTCAATAGTCGAAAAATCCAGTAAGAATAAGAAGAGGCAAAATCAGTCTCTGATGATGGGGAAATCGCGAGAAAATGACCTAGGAGGGTCAAGCAATTGATACATCGGGGATATGCCTGTAGAAGTGACCAATGTGGTAGGATATGCTGAACCTCTATGAGGGGCTGCTTTATCCGCGAGGAGTGACAGAAGAAAGCAGGGTGACCAAAGTGGTCGAATAGCTGAACCTTTTATAAAAGGCTACCTGGATATCCAAAAAGAATCAAGCCTTGATCGTAAGTTCAAGACATCAAGCTAGATAGTTGGGAGAACGATCTCCTCAGATCCTTAAGATTTTTGACAATTCAACGGCTCGCCTGTACAGCCTAATTGGCGAGCGTTCAACCTAGAAGATTGGAGGCTATCCACCTGAAGAAGCTAGAGCTTTATCCGCTATCTCTCTTATGACGGAGATAGAGTAACTTGCAGTTGGGAAACTTGAAATGCGTACGTCACTATTCGCGGATAGAGGTGTAGCACAAGTTTGAAATGAGCTTGGGCATACGATCACTATTCGACCTGGGAGCAAGAGGTAGCACAAGTTGGAATGACTCTGGGCATGCGTTGCCACTATTCGCGGATGTAGAGGCAGCACAAGTTGGAATGGCTTGGGGCATGCGGTTCACTATTCGCGGCATAGCAAGGTAGCATGGAAAGTTGGAATGACTTTCGCTGGCATACGTCACTGTTCGCAGATAGAGGTAGCGCAGAGTTGGAATGACTTTGGGCATACCGATCACTATTCGCAGATAGAGGTAGCACAAGTTCGGAATGACTTAGACATACGTCAGCTATTCGCGGATAGATGGTAGCACAAGTTGGAATGACTTGGGCATACATCACTATTCGCAATAGAGGTAGCACCGCAAGTTGGAAATGACTTGGACATACGTCACTATTCGCAATAAGGTAGCACAAGTTGGAAATGACTTGGGCATACCAATCACTGTCGCGGATAGAGGTAGCACAAGTTGGAAATGACTCGGGACATACGTCACTATTTCATGGATAGAGGTCAGCACAAGTTGGAATGACTTGGGCATACGATCACTATTCGCGGCAATAGAGGTGCAGCACAAAGCGTTTAGAGTGCTCTAACAATTCCCGAAGGTTGTCACCTCATAAGTTATCCCGTTATAACGGAATTCACAATGATCGACTGGAATAAAGCTTGATTGCTTCATGATAAGGGATATTTTCTGAAAAAGATGTTATTCTTGGTTAAAAGATAACGGAAATTACAGTGCCCAAGTGGAAGGTCCAACGGTGGGATTGTAATTTACGCTCAGAGCGAATGAAGCCGCCAGGCATGAGATGGAGAAAAAAAGGGGAGCCGTGACGGCTAGAGACCCTGTTTTTCCAGCATTATTTAAAGCAGGTTTGAAGACGGGCATTCAGGGCATTATTGCCGCCCAAGAACTGCAAGGAGAGAGAGAGAGAAAGGGAGAGAATTTCTTCAAAATTCTTCAAATTCCCTTTTTGCTTGCTATCGATTGGAATGGACCCGGGAGGGTAATCCCATACCGAGGGCAAGCCAAGAAGGAACATCTCCGGGCGGCTGCGAGAAGGAGGAGAAAAGGAGCTCGTTCGGGACTCTGGAGAGGAAGTATGAGCTTCCTTTACGCCTCCATCGTGAGCTTTACTCCTAGGGAGAAAGGGAGCATAAGATCAACGAACCCGCGAGTCGGTCAGGGTAAGCCATCTCATTTTGCTCTTGGAAACTCCGATGATTTTGCTTCGAATTTTGAATGATTTTAGGGCTTGACCCGAATTTTAGGATTTTTGAATGATTTTTTTTTTTTGAATGATTTTGAGATGCAATTGAACAACCTATGAGCCGCTAAGAATATGCAAGTTGTGCAACTTGTTTGACAAAAATTATGAGGAAATGACTCACTTTTTTCTCGCAAAATGAAGTAAGAATGAGAATTTTCAAAATATGAGACGGAGTTCTTGCCTTGTGCTAGAACTAGGTCAAAATTCTAATTTTCAATAGTAAGAAAACATGATTTTGGAAGATGAAAATGATTCCATGCAGTGCCATTATCTGAAAGAATAATGCTTATGGTGGCAAAAAATTGTGAAAATTGTGATTTTGTGGCTTTCAGGAAAACAACGTGCTTAAAATGGCGTGTTTCAAATGATGAAAGTCACGTTTCTTTTGATGCAAAAGATGCTAAAAAGACTTGTATGAATGCTTTTCTTTTGAGAACATGTGCACTTTATGAATATATGCATGTTTTTTTTTGAAAATGATGAAGATGATTGACACACTTCTTTCGTTGTGCTTGTACTACAGGGGAGAAACAAGTCTAGAGAGACCATTTGAGATAGCTATCGAGCTTTGCCAAGAGAATGCCGGATTTTGAGAAGGAATGGGGTGAACCCCAGAGAATTGGGTGAGGGCTACCGTATGGGCGCGTTTGTAGGAGGCTGTCGGCCAGGTGGTGTTCACGTCACGCTGTAAGAGTCAAGGGCTGGGTCCGGCCCTCTCCTGAGTTTTGGTGGGATAGCCACCCATAGCTTCTCACTTCCACTCAGCCTGGTGAGAGGCTGACTCCTGCCGATTTCACAGCTATGTGCTGGCCTACGCTCTCCACTCGGGAGGCCCGTGACTTGGAGAGACCACATTACCGCCTTGAGGAGTTTCCAGTGCTTTGGTTGATTTGAGCTTCGATTCCCAAGGGATCAGGTATGGGAAAAAGAGCGCGGAACGTGGAAATGGCAGCTCAGACTTGCATGCAGAGACTTTGCTGCTTAATGTGATGTGACCGCTGCTCGACGGCTTCGGCTAGAGCTATCTCATATGGTTGATGCCATCCGTCTGCCACTATGCTTTGCTAATTCTGCAGGACGGCCCGGCGCATGACTCTGCCTTCTCGACTCTTTGGAGGATGTGGATGGGATAGGGACGGTCTCTTAGGGCGAGGCCGGATTGGCGGAGTTGTACTTCTCGTTGGACATGTACAGTCAGAAGCAAACTGCTTCCAGTGAGATGTTTTTTCCTTTGCCCTTGAGGTAGTCTCCTTTCTTTCTTTTCTCTTTCATATCTTCGAGACTTTTATGAAAGAAAATGAACTTTTGATGTTTTGAACATGCAAAGTTGGTTCTGCGAGGTGAATCGGGTTCTTCCCTTGGAACCGGCAAGTAATGGATCACCATCTTCCCTGCTATGGTTCATTTGGAGGGGAGATGCGAGAAGATAAATCTCACGGGGAAGACCCGGATTACCTTCGATTACAAAATGGTGAGGCCGGTCATGGGCAGGATGGGCACGACGGAGTGGGACTTGTCTGAGCCGCGGGGCAGACAGTATCCAGTGAGATTTTAGTTGGGAGATGCCATCGAGGTGATCGACGGAGGAGGAGGTGGCTCACCTGGGCCAGACTGACATGTGATGTCACGCTTACTTGGGGGACCGCTTTCTCGGAGCGGCAACATGGTCATGTCCCTCCATGCAGGACGCCGTTACTTCCGCGGCGCGATCCTCCGGCAGCGGGAGTCCTGCAGCCCAGGGGATCGGCCAGAGGATGGCAGTAAGCTAGGTACCTCGGGGCGCGTGGGCTGCGGAGGACTCTTTGACATGCACACCCCCTGCGCTGTGTTTGTGGAGCGGCGCTGAGGACGCCTACGGAAGCTAGTGAAGCTGGCGAGCCACTGGGGATGTGGAAGGATGAGACCTGCTCGACCCGGCCGGAATCCCTCGCCCGCGGCGGCATTCTGCTCCCACGATGGTCCCGCTGGAGTGCCGAGGAGGGATGAGGATACCTCGTCCCCGATGCTAGGGAGCCCGGGTACACTCTTGCCGCCTCGATAGCACTAACCTGTAAGTGTACTCTTAGTGGTCTTTCCCTTTTTAGACTTTCAAATTTTCTGCTTTTGCAATTCTCTCTCGAGATTCTGAGATTTTCTGAGATTTCCTGAGATTTTCTAGACTTTTTCTCTTCTTTTTCTCAGGTTCCGGCCTCGCACTTATGATAATGGTCGCGCGGAATAGGGGCTGGAAGGGCGTGTGCTCGATCCTGCTCGTCAGGAAGCTGGGTGCGCTTCAAAGCGCGGCGGCGCGAAGCACAGAGCCCCTGGGCGCAAGAGACGCGCACGTCACGGGGCACGGCGTCTACCTCGTCGGCCTCGGAGTACTCTTCCGGTGCCATGCCTCGGGGCGGGGACCCCGGCTGACATTCTGCAGGCTGGCTGGGCGAGTACGGGCACGATAATGTCCATTTGGCTGACGTGAGCGACCAGGAGGACTTGATGATGGAGGCTAGCATCTATGAGTTGAGCAGCGATGAGGAGGAAGAAGAATCGGAGGCCTAGGAGGTCTCTAGAATAGATTTGGAACGAAAACAAACAATGAACAATTTTTATGCACACTTTGTTTATTTTTTGCTTTATTTGGGTGCCGATGGGGCGAAAACATTGTATTTACATTTTATTTGCTTTTCTAATTCATGCTTTTTCAATTTGCATATTATCGAGCCTTGGGGGCGACTTTTTGCTTGGAATTGGGGTGAACTGGGCCAAAATGATTTATAATGGTATATAAATGCTTGAATGGCTTATACGGATATGTTTTTGTACAGGTTTTGGTTGAAAAAGTGGGGTGAAAACTCCTTGGGCAGCAACTTTGGTTGTGCCCGAGAATTTTTCTGCAGAGGGCTAATGTAGCCGTGCGCGTGGCCTTGAGGGAAAATGAAGCCATGCGGCTTCACAGTTCTGTCTCGGTTATTTTCTGAATAAAAGCAAGGCTTGGCCATTTCATTTCATTTTCACTCTAGACTTGTCCCAATTGTTTCCAGAGCATATTTTGGACCTAAAAGCACCATCTTTGAACACTTTGCGATGGAGAAGCCCGTCAGATTGCAAAGGGGAAGCGAGACCATTTTCTATCCGGTCTTCAATCTTGGGCGAGACATAACTTCCAAAATCACAAGGACTCCTTGATTCTTCCTTCAAGATCAAGTCTTTATGGCATTTGAGGGATCTCCCTTCCGATTGGGACTGTTGAGAGCCGCGGCAAAGTTACGGGACGTCGGAGACATGTTTGCTGCTTTTCTTACAACGAAATTGTCCCAACGCACGAAGACTTCAGAGCCTTGATTGGGGGTCCCGAGGGCTGAGGCTATATCTATTCCGCCGATCAAAGACGTGCCGGTGGCGGTAAAGCTTGCATCTTTTCTGCAGATTCCTTTGGGAGAGGCCGAGAGGATGATGGTAGCCCCAGATAGGATTGACCTTTCTGATATCCGGGCAGGTTTGGGTCTCCGGATATGGCTGCGACCACGGTAGCTATGGATGCTTTCATTCTCTGCGTATTCTCTGTTTTGTTCAGCTGCTGAGTCCGTAGGGCACCTGTCGTAGTGGCCTCTTGGACATGGTCGAGGCTGCGAGTGGGAAGGATATTGTCCCGCCGGTTTTGGGAGAGACATTTCATGGGATGGCAGGATGGCTCGGGAGACCGTTTCATGAGGTCAGGAGTCCGGCTATGTTGACTTTGTGGCCGCTGGGAGAGGCTTGGGGCTTGGGGCTTTGCCGACTCGGTGCCCTTGGGTGATTTCTCGGAGAGGTGCGCCTTTGCAGCGGGAACGGGGTAGGCTGGGAGCTCGATGATGGCTAGGCTATCCACTTCGGACATCCGTTGGTGGATACCACATTGGAGGTTGCGGACCGGGAGGATATTTCAGGAGTCTTATCTTGTGAGGGTTCCGAGGATTCTGCTGGTCATCCTTCTGGCATACCTGCTTAGTATCCGGGCGGTTTGGGGCTTTACAGGAGCCTTTGAGTGATTGGGAGGACATCAGGACCATGGAGGTGGTGTCATTGGACATGAGTGATCCGGCCAGCTTCTCTTTCTTCTCGAGGGCTTGGACATACCTGCTTTCCCACCCAGGGCTATCTTCGGGAGCAGGAAGAGCACCATCTTGACCAGCTGTCTACTTGGGCTGGTACGAGAGGGAGATGGGAGCGACTCACGTTATCTTGGAGGATAGACGTCGAGCTTTATTGGGAGGGCGGCTGCGACTCGAGTAGGACTACGAGGGAGGCTGAGGCTAAGGCGAGTTGCCATAACCAATCGAGGTGACTTGGTCGAGATATGGAGGCTCGGTGCAAGAGGTTGTCCGAGGTCGCTCATTTGGCTGAGTCTCGAGAGGGAGGAGGAGATACGGACTCGTGCTCGTATAGAGAGAGCACTCATTGACACGGGGTTGGTAGAGGCTCCAGTGAGGATACCGGAGGTCGGGATGAGGGATACCGACATTATTGAGAAGAAAAAGAAGAAGACTCGACGAGGCCGAGGAAAAGGGAAGAAGACTGAAGAAGACTCAGCGAATGACGACTGACAAGCCTTTTCTCAAGATCCTCTTATTGCCATTTGCAAACACATTAGTTTATTTAGGCCTTTTATTGTATTTTAGATCTTTTTAGCGAGGTTAGCGAGTTAAGAGGTAGACCGTGCTTGAACTCATCAAGAAGTTTTTAACTTGTAATGAACAAGGCATATTATCTTAAAAATTAATCAAGACACATTTCATGGAAATTCAAATGTCTTTATTGATTGGGACCCGTTTTATGAAAACTGAAATACCCTTTATTATTTAGGACGCACTTCATGGAAGCTTGATTGTCCTTTTTATTGTTTAGACCGAACCATATATATTTGCTCCTACGTTCCCCTTTTACAAGAAAGGCTAAGGGGCTCAGGTCTACGTAGTTCATTCCGTGAACCAATTTTTTTTATGTGCGGCCTGTTTTTTTGCCTAGACCGCCCTTTTTGGGGTTTTCGGCCTCAGGTGGGCATTACTCTTTTTGCACTAAGATTTTTTCTTTTTTTTTTTATTATTTTTTTTATATGTGCAACCATTTGTCTTTTGCCTAGACCGCCCACTTTTTGGGGTTTTTCGGCCCTAGGGGCATTACTCTTTTTGCACTTTAAGATTTTTTTTCTCTTTTTTTTTTTTTTTTTTTTTTTTTTTTTTTTTTATTAGACATAGTATCTTTGGAGTTTATCACCGTTGGCTGGGTGGACAAAGGGATTGCCATCCAAGTCTGCAAGCTTCATTGCTCCTCACGACGCATCTTACGCACCACATAAGGGCCGATCCAAACGGGTTCCCATTTTCCTGGGGGGTTGTCTCTGGTAGGGGCTTTACTTTCGGCACTAAGTCACCTTCTTTGATGTCTCTCGGCCTTGACCTTTTATCAAACGCTCGGCCATTCGCCTCTGTAGGCTCGGGTGTGTTCCATGGCTTTTAGCCTTCTCTCGTCAGCAGGGCTAACTCATCATGCCAGCTGCGCAACCATTCCACTTCATTGACACTGCATTTTCCCGGGAGGACCCTTAATGACGGGATTTCCAACTCCACTGGTAACAACTGCTTCCATCCCGTAAGTTAGGGCAAAAGGAGTTTCTCTGTGGCCGTTTCCGACGAGACGTTACGTAGCCCAGAGTGCTAGGTGCAGCTTTTCGGGCCAATCACGACCACGGGTGGCCATCTTAGGATGATCCGCTCGAGTGTCTTATTAGCAGCCTTCCACGGCTCCATTGGTGCGAGGTCCGTACGGGGACGACTTGTGGCGAGTAACTACGAATTCCCGACGCAAGCCTATCGCAGTCTCCTTCGAAGTGTGACCCATTATCGAAATGATCTCGTTGGGCACCCCATATCTGCACATTATGTTTTCTTTGATGAAGCGGGCCACTTTTCTCGGAAGTGAGGACCTTGTAGGACTTGTCCTCTACCCACTTGGTGAAGTAGTCGATGGCTACCAACACGAACTCATGCCCATTGCTTCTGCCGGAGCTATTTTCCCTATCACGTCAATGCCCCAAGTTGCAAACGGCCAAGGAGTCGTCATGCGCTGGTGTCATGAGGTGGGAGATGGTTGAGATTGGCAAACCGCCGGCACTTGTCGCGAGTTCGGACGTGCTTTGGACGCAGCCGTTTCCATGGAGATCCGGTAGTAACCCATTCCGAGGATCACTTGCATCGGGGCTGTGGCATTCATGTGAGGACCGCGAGGACCATTGTGGACTTCGGTCATCAACTCTTTGGCCCACTTTCTTGGGTGACACATAAGAGGAGCGGTCCTTGATAGCGTTTCTTGTACAGGTTGCCTCCTAGGATGACATAATGGGAGGCCAACCTGTTCAGGGCTCGCAAGCTTTTGGCTCACGACACCTTCCTTTGGTCTACCTTCTTCGTCTACGAAAGCCGACTCTCCGTCTTTGAGGAATTGGTAAATACTGATTGTACCAAGGTTCCTTTATGGGCTCGGGTCCCAGGTCCACTTCATAACGAAGTGGGGCTTCTCTTCTACCCACTCTGAAGGGCTTTATGGCTTTTCCTCGGGGATCTCTACCAATGAGGCTAGAGTAGCTAGGGCATCTGCGAATCTGTTCTTTTCCCTCGGCAAGTAGTGGAAAGTCACTTCTCTGACTGTCCGATCCAACTCCTCCATATGGGCATGATATCGTTGTAGATTAGGGTCCACAGTCTTCCACTTGTTGGAGACTTGGTTGATGATCGGGTCGAGTCTCCCAGTAAACTTCGAGCTCCTTGACATTTCTTTCTAAGGCGGCCTCCAAACCGGCAATGCGGGCTTCATACTCGGCGACATTGTTCGTGGCGGGAAAGTTCAACTTGAGGGCTATGGGGGTATGCTCATCTTTTGGATCGACCAATAGCATTCCTACACCATTTCCTCTTTTGTTAGCGGCTCAGTCGAAGAACAATTGCCATCTATTCTCGAGCTCAACCGCAAAGATCCCTTCATCTCGCAGGAATTGGGGTTCGGGCCCTCTGTCTTCATTGCGGGGAAGTTTGCCGGATGGTCGACAATGCTTGACCCTTGATGGCCTTTACGGTCACATAGTTGATGTCGTATTACGCCAAGAAGAAGGACCACTTCGCTAAACGCATTGAGAGGGAAGGCTTGTCAAAGATGTACTTGATGGGATCCATTTTCGAGACCAAATTCACGGGGTGGGCTTGCATATAATGCTTCAATTTGCCGACTACCCCGGACCGATCTGCCACGGAGTCTTTTCACATCTTGAGTAATTGAGCTCGCTACCACTGTAGCTTAGCGACAAAGTAAATGGCATTTTCTACGAGAGTCTTTCTTTCTGAGCAAGCATAAATTTCAACCGTGTGCCTCATGGTGAGATAGATAAGCGAGGAAGAGGTTTACGTCTATGTGGGGGCATAGTACCGGGGGATGTACTAAGTATGCCTTGATACGGTCAAAGGCATCTGGCATTCTTCGGTCCATTACGTGTCCACATTCTTCTTCAGTGAGCTTGAAGATGGGCTCGCACATAGTGGTGGCCGATTGTGAAAGCTTGGTGATGTCTTGCCGGTTGCCCATAAAACTCTTGACCTCTGTGCAGGTTTGAGGTGGCCTCATATCCATGATGGCTTTGATCTTTCGGGGGTCAACTTCTATACCTCGCTCAGTGACCATGTACCCAAGCACTTTTCCCCTTGTCACTCAGAAGGTGCATTTGGCGGGGTTTAGTCTCATGGAATGCTTTGTCTCGGCCTCTCAAAGAATTTTCGTAGGTCAACAAAGTGCTGCCCACCTCCTCCTTTGGAGTGGATTATCATGTCATCTACGTAGACCTCAATCTCCTTGTGGATCATGTCATGAAAAAGCGCGGTCTCTGCCCTTTGGTAAGTAGCCCCGGCATTCTTGAGCCCGAATGGCATTACCGTATAACAGTAGGTTCCCCATGTGTGGTGAAGGCCGTCTTTTCTTGGTCTTCCTCGGCCATCTTGATCCGGTTGTAGCCTCGCAAAACCATCAACGAAGGATTTGACTTCGTAGTTGGGCAAGTGGAGTCCACCAGAATGTCTATGTTTGGCAGAGGGTAGTCATCTTTGGGGTGGCCTTGTTCGGATCTCGGAAATCCACACGGCGGCGCACCTTCCCATTGGCCTTGGTTACGGTCACGATGTTGGACAACCATGTCGGGTATTCAATGACTACGATGAACCCTACCCATGATAGCTTCTCAATTTCTTCTTTGACTGTAGAGACCATTCCGGCTTAATCTTTCTCGGTTTACGCTTTGCGGCTTAGCATGCGGGTGCTAGAGGAATTACGTGCTCTACTATTGAGCTTGTCTAGCCCGGCATATCCTTGTATGACCATGCAAACACGTCGACGTATTCTACGAGCGGCTCGATCGATCTATCCCTTTCAACCCCACTGGAAGAAGCTTCCAATCTGTGTCTCTTTAGATTCCTCAATAGTACCCAAGTTCACACTTATCAAAACCTCCTCGGCGGCTTGGGCCCGGTTTTCCTCTTTTACGAAACACTGCTTAAAGATTTCTTTAATGTATTGTTCGTTTAGTGTGTTTGCATCTTGTTCAAATGATTCATTATTAAGCTGTTGTTAGGTTTTGAGTTAATTTATCATTTGTTAAGTTGGCAATAAGAGGATAATCGAAAGATTTGTCATTTCATTCAAAATAAGGGGAAAGATGACATCGATTACATTTTTCATAATCCTCGGGCGTGAGGCCTTCGGATGACTGCGAGGACTAGAATTCAAAGATTCTGACTCGGCTGAATAGACAACAACGACTCTGGACCCTACGCTACTTATTGACTTGAGGGGGACTTGACAAAGGTTGGACCGGGATCTCACTCCTTCTTCTTTGTTGCCACAGGGAGTAGTGATCTTGTCGGCGTTGTCATTTGATTGTGCACTCTGCGGATCATTATTGCCTTTGTCGACACCAATTCCATAGGAAGTACTCGGGCGATACGCGAGAATTTCCTTTACGAACTTATCTTCATCCATTTGTACCTCAGGGCGGTAGGACCGGTTGTGCTTTCGGCATACGAGATACGGCTCTCTTCATCCCAAAAGTCTTACGGCTTGTTCACTCTTCTCTCTACCTTTTCCCAAACAGGGGTTGGGAATGATCCTCGGGAGTAGTAAGAGCCATTACAAACACATTATGCTCGTCATGGGTAATGAAGGGTTACGGAGAGACTTTCATTAACATGGCTTGTTTTACTTCAAACTCGCAATCTTCATAAGTGAGCCTTTCTTACGTAATCTTGACCATGGTTCTTGGTTCGATGTCGTAGAAAAGAGGCCGAGCTTTGACAACATTAACGAAATCGGTTCCGACTATGGGTCCAAACTGTCCCTCCATGGTGGCGGCATTAATCGAGATCTTTCCATTTCCACTTGTAATTCAGCATAAGGAATATTGAATTTCGGGATATCTATGACCTCTGGATTTCCAAAACCATTTCCATTCGTTCCTCCGAACTCGATCATGTTGACTCGATTGTTAGCGGGAAGAGGATTCTTGACCACATTGGGACCCCGAGGTGGTTCTAACTTGCCTTCTTCAACTAGGCGAGAGATCGGGAGCTTCAGGTAGGTGCAATCATTAGTGTTATGGCCATGATAATTGTGAAAGCGACGGTGTTTGGTCTCGTCCATTCGTCTTGGGGTTCTGGGTTTCCGGTTTTCCAAAGGTACGATGAGTCCTTGGGCTACCAAACCGTCGAAGACCTTTTCTAGTGGCATTCCGAAATCTTGGCGGTATAGAAAGGGAGCTTTGGCTTTGCGGCAACTTGGCTGCATTACGTCCCGCTTTCTCATTACGAATGTAATTAACGGCGCCAATCACTTCTTTTCCTTTCACGGTGGCAAGTGGGGCATTTGACACCGGTGCTTTGTAGCGGTAAAGCTGGATGTTTCACGTGGCGGGAGCCATATTGAAGGCATTCTCAAACTTGGTGCCGGCATTTACCATTGCCCGAAGGTCGGGATAGTAGTAATTGCCAAGTTGAACTCTTAGTTGAGGTTTCAAGCAAGATTGGAAGATCTCCATCTGTTCCTCTTCATTGAGTGGGGTCATCATTTCACCGAGCTTCCAATTCCATCTCTTGTAGAATTCACTTCTTGGCTCATCGAACGTTGTAGGGTACCACTGTAGGTCATTCCGGCTGGTTTCCCAATTCAAATTGGCCTTATACTTTTCTAGGAACGCTTCCTTGATCTCGGTCCCAGTAGCTCGGGCCTCTGGTTTCACATGCGGGAACCACCTAAGAGCCGAACCTTTTAATGATAGCGAAAATGATCGGCCATTTGTTGCTTTGTACAATCTTTGGCTCTCATGGCAAGAATGTAGCTTTCAATGTGAGTCAGGGGACAATCGGTGCCGTTGAACTTTTCAATTTACGGCATTCGGAATTTTGGAGGGAGAGGGACAACTTTCTTTGGGATCGGTGATACGGTATCTTGTCCTCTTGGTGTCTATTTCCCCAAACTTCTCTTGCATGGACCTAACTTGTTCCATTAGCCAAGCCATGTCGGAGTCGGGGGATGGTTTAGGATTGCTTGATTAGGAGAAGGCTTATGCGATTTGGGTGGAAGGACGGTAGGTGGCATAGTGGTAGGCTGGTACCAAGGCTTGGGGATCTTTGGAGGGGAAATAAGTGTAAACTTGACCGGGTCCGTGTTCCGTGAGGCGGCGGAGGCATAGGAATTAGGCTCATAATTTCCGAAGTAGGAAAAAGGATACGGAACCTCTGGGAATGCTTGTTGGCAAAGTTGGAGGTGGAAGATGCTGCGTGGCGGGACATGAATTGAAAGGATCATTGAGCTGATTTTGAGGCCTAGGGAATGCACAGGATGGCCCATGCGAGGAGAGGAGTGAATCCCGTGGGGTAATGCGAGAGAGGCTGCGTGGCAAGGGATAGGCTGGGGCATTTGCTTTACGTTGATAGGGAACAAAGTGGGTCTCATTTGAGGAGGTGAGGGTGTCGGGACCACGATGGCTTGAGATGTTGGAAAGGGCGAAGAGGGTAATCCTGGATAAGGGATCGTATGAGGATGGAGGAGGGCATTGGTTATAGGTTGATGGAGTGAGATGGGCCATACGGAGGCTCATCTTCTATCATCACCAAGGAACCGTTGGGCTCGACCACTATTTGAACTCCATGACGACGAAGCGCTTGATGAGCGTGGCTTGCTTTGTTCCTCATGGGCCTTACGATTTGTTTTCCGGGGCTAAGGTTAGCTCTTCTTCCCTAGTCATCTGGTTACCCAAACCGGCCTTGTTCTCTGTCAAATCGGTCATTCGACTCTCGAAGCGAGGATTACGGCGGCTATGCGAGGATTCTGCGCTAACAAGTCGGCGGCCGGTGTTCTCACCCACTTCTTTCTCGGCTGCGGGAAAGGGATAGGAAAAGGTTTAGACTCGGGGTAGGTGTTTAGGGTGAAGGCTCGGGCAATATGCAAATTAGAATCTTCAAGTTTACTTAAAACGGTGTCTTTTATTAATATCTATTTGGTTGGAAAAGGGGTTACGCCCTTCTTTTTCACAACTACTCTAGATCTGGATCGGTGGGTTCCGTCACTACGTCTATAAGCCCCTCGTATTCCACTGTATTTCGACCTCCCGGGTGGACGGCCCGGGCGAGGGTCTATAGGGCACGCGGATCCCACCGGCCGAGTAAGAACGCTCCTATCGGGTCTAGCGGGTCATAGGACCTTTCAACGCACGAGCGATGCGGATTATGGTCAAGGCAATACCGAGAAAGTCTCGTCTCTCGCCTTGACGGATCTTTAGCGAGTTTCGCTTGAGCGAATGACGGTTTCGACCTTCGGTAATGTCCGAGAGAATAATAGGCATGGGTTGGGCGGTAAAAAGCCGGATGACACAGTGTCACATTGAACTTCGTTGCATACGCAGTGCGTGAGTTGGAATCGAAGTCAATGCCGGTTAAGATCTTGCCAATTTTTCCTTGTCGGAATTTTGGCGAGCTTCGCTTGAGCGAAAGATCTTTTGATTTTGGCAAAGACTTGGTCTTGACTCTTACGCATTCGTGCGGGTCAAGGTCAATAGTCAATGTCGGAGTCAAGATCCCACCGATTTTTCCTTGTCGGAATTTCGGCGAGAATTTCGCTTGAGCGAAAATCTTGGCTTAGATTATGAGCTAAGGCTTGACCTTTACGTGGGTATGCAAGCTGGGTTATATGACAAGGACTAGACCAAAAACCAACCAAAAGTCACGGTTTTTGAAACGTGTGACACGGGTGTGCATTGGTCGACATTTGCCATGGGGAGGTTGGGATGATTCCGTGCGCGCCGGGAGCATCGTAAGGTCGTCCGTGGCTGCATTGGAACCACCCTCGGGTTTGAAGGACGTGCGTGCAAAAGTGTACGGGATATATCGGGTGCGCGTAGTGTGCGGTCTCCTAAAAAATGTTCCTTTTGAGTTAAAACAGAGATTTTCATAAATGTGTTTTAAAGGAATGATTTTCGGGACGGGGAAGAATGCAACACATAAGCACGTAAATTTTAAGGAGCCCCGGTCGGTCATGGAGTGAATAGCCCCAAGCTGCTAGGGCGCCCAGATTAACCATGATTTTTCCTGGTGGATGCCACTGAGGTCGCCCGGTCAGAATCCAAGGAGGATTGAGCCGTACGACTGCATGGATCAATTTTCCAGGTTCCACTCCTTTTGCTATTTTTTTTTTCTTCGGGTTGTTTCCCGTTCAAAGTATGCACAGATTCCAAGATGCAAATGATGCAATGCATGGTAAAGAAAGCAAGCACGATTAATGAAATCGGCGATGGGAGTCTAACCCACTCAAAGGGAAAAGCTTTCTTTTATTTTCAAAATTGTTTTTTTTTTCGAAAAGGGATAATGGTACGTGGATTGTTAAACCACCGGTTATCCCAACTCCCACGTCAGGGAGTGTACAGGAAGGGCAAGTGGTTTCCACCTATATACCAAGTATCGATTTTTGTTTTGAAAATAAAAGCTTTTCTCCTTTGGGATTTCCCCAGCAGAGTCACCAAACTGTGAATGTGGTGCCCAAATTTTTGTGTTGGATTCACGCGAGTTTGAAGACATCCGAGTTATTTGAAAAACGGAGTCGCCACGCCATTTTGATTACCTCAAAACTTTGAAAAAAAGGTTGTTTTATGGGTTCGGAGGTTAAGTTACCCCTTGGGAAGAACGTTTGGCGTTCACCCAAAGTGCCTTGCCGGAGCAAGTCTCCCGAGATTTCATTAATCGTGCTTGCTTGCGTGCTTTCTTGTGTGCATGTGTTTGAAAGTAAGGGGGGAATGTCCCAAGTTGTCTTCCGGACGTACAAACCATTTGTTGGTTGTCGCTCGGGATTCCTTGGAATTTTATGTATTCGGGATTATGATCCCGTCCTCATCTTATGACTTGTGATCATCGCATTTTAAACCTCGGGACCCTCGGGACTTGCGTGATCGAGAGAATGACTCTCTTTTGGTCAAAGATGAGGTTCTTTAGAAAAGGAGGGTCCTTAGCCCATCAATCCTACGCTTTAAGACGGTCGAGCTCGTATAGAGGCTTCATACTCATTCTTAAGCGATAATCGGAGATATAGGGTTCAAGGTGTCCCTTTCTAAAGAAATCGTGAACCTTTAATGGAAGGAACGATGTAAAGATAGGATCTTTTACACCGGTCCGTTCCAAGGTTGGGGGAAAAGGTAAATGCATGATGAAAAATGACACTTTAATGAAAAGATGACATTTTTATGTTTGCAAATGATGCTTTTTGATTTAAAGAAAGGATCTTTATTGCAAATGATGCATAAAGATAGGATTTTTATGCAAATGATGCATTGAAAAAGGGGTTTTGATGCAAAGGATGCATTTTTATTGAAAAAGATTTGATCTTTATATGCAAATGATGCATAAAGATAACATTTTTATTGGAAAATAGGGGTTTTAGGTGCAAAGGATGCACCTTTATGAAAAAGACTACATTTTTATGACAAATGAGGTCTTAATGCATGCAAAGGGGAAGGGGAATGATAAAGAAATGATCTTTATGAATAAATGCCAAGTCCCAAGCAAGATATATGAATGCAATGAGCAAGTATATCAATTAAAATGCAAGGTTAGGGCGTGCGAGGTTGCCAATCGTTTCCTTCGCTTCTTCGGACGGAGCTAGGAGGAGAGGTTCGTCTTGGGTCTTGAGGAGGAGGGAGATGGCTTCTTGAGCTTCTTCTTCGCCTTCTTGAGCCTTGAGGTGTTCTTCACGTACGATTGTGTTTGTGAGTGTATTGTATCTCTATTGTGTGTCTTGTTTTTGAAATGGGTAGAGGAGGCCTCTATTTATAGGTAATCTGGATAAGGCTAATGAAGCCGTGCGAGCTGCGAGTCCTTTGCAAATGAGGCCGTGCGGTCTTATCTGAATGACTCGGCATTCTAGAACCATGCAAGGTGGCATTATTCTAGAAGGCTCTTCCTAATTAAGAAAAACGTGTTTCTTAATTAGGAAGGATTCCACTTCGACCCTAATTTAATTAAAAACAGTTCGGAATGCTCCGGAGCATTTGGGAAGGTACAGGGAATTACCGGAAAACTTACCGAAAATGTCGGGAAAATTAACCGGAAGGCATGAGCCAGATTTGGGTACTTACAAGATCGAGGATGTTTTGTGGAACAAGGATTTGTATCTACCATTAAAAGAAAAGCCGGATGACATAGAGGAAGCAAAATTCGAAATCTTGGATCGGAAAGCGTTAGGGCTTGTTAGGCAAACGTTGACCAAGGATGTCGCGAAGAATGTTTTGGAGGCGAAGACTACCATGGAGATGTTGCGAGATGTTGGCGAGCATGTACGAGGCACCATCGGCGGCGAACAAGGCTCATCGATGAGGAAGGCTGTTGAACATAAGGATGGTGGAGGGCATGTCGGCAACAAAGCATATAAGTGAATTCAAATCTCTGCGACCCAACCGTCTTCCGTGGTCATTACTCTTGATGATGAGGTACTAGCGTTGATTTTACTTTCTTCTTTACCGGAAAGTTGGGATACGACTGCGATAGCAGTTAACGTTTCAACAGGAAAAGTGAAGCTGAAGTTTTCGGATGTCGTTGATGTGATTCTTGGCGAAGAAATTCGTAGGAAGAGTAAGGGTGGGACATCGGGGCTAGCACTAAATGTCGGTGAAAAGAGTAAGGGTGGCAAGAAGGTGATTACTTGTTACGATTGTGGGGAGAAGGGGCACTTTAGGAGAAGTTGTCAGCGGTCGAGCGAGAGCGAAGGAATTGAATGTTCTTGAAGAGATGGCGGACGTATTAATCTTGGGTGGGAGCTTGATTCACCGATTCGTGGGTTTTGGATTCGGGCTCGACGTTTCATTCATGCACTAGTGCGAAAGAATGGAGCGTGCGTTCGGGTGATTTTGGGGTTGTTCGTTTGGGAAACGATTATCTGTCAAGGTCATTGGAAAGGGGTTGTTCGGGTCAAAGCAACGGATGGGGCTGTTTTACGGCTACGTGATGTGCGACATATTAGGATTTGAAGAGGAACTAGATTTCCATAAGGCAACTTGATAAGGAGGGTTGTGTGGTGACCTTCGGTTGTGGGGCGTGGAAGGTAAACCGCGGAGCTAGCTTGGTGGCTCGTGGCGGCGTGGAAAATATGTTGTATACCACATGCAACATGAGTCGTTGGGGGAAACGAAGGCGCATCCCAATGATGAATGGTGGTGGCCGAGATCGCCGTGGTGGGAGAAATTTCACTAAACGGTATGTTGATAGAAAATTGGGTAATGAAGTCGGCGACGGAGCCAATTTGGTCAACATGGGAGCGGGATCTAGAACGGTGATGCGATGGGTTGCAAAGAACACACAAAGGTTCCAAGCTTGTGATTGTGTGGGGCACGTGGATTCGCGGCTGTTCGGGATCGATAGTTAGCAAGCAAGTGAGCGGGGATGTGCGGGGAGGATCATTCGGAATGAAGACTCGGAGCATGGTAGAGCAAGACGGTTATGTTGAAGCGTAGCTCGGCTTCAACTCACTTGGATAACTAGACAAGAGGCCGGGCGCTACCAACGCAATAGGCGGCCGCGAGATTTGTTTGTTTCAAGAAAAGGTATCATGGATGGTTTGTCTCCGGGTGGGAGATTGTTGGGATTGGAGTCAAAACCATGAAGGAAAATCGCGAGGGCCGGTTTACGGTCATGAGCGCGGCCGCGCTAGGCTCGTGCGCGACCGCGGCTGGAGGTTCGAATGAGGCGTTGGACTTTACGGGCGAAGCGCGGACGCTGACTTGGAGGGCGGCCGCGCTGGCTACGGATCTGGACTGATTCAGTTTCCTACTTTGATCAGATTTCCTCTTGATTTGGTGTTTCCTTGTGACAGCAATATTTGGAAGACTTGTGAAGAAAGAAGAATACTTTCTTAAGTTAGGAATCCTTTTATTGTTAGGATTTGATTTCTTGTTCCTATAAATACATGTGGTAGCCTAGAAACAAAGTGTGCGAGATTGTAACATCTGAAAATATTATAGTGAATATTTTGGCTTGGTAGCGCCCCCGGACGTAGTTGTTGTTGCAACGAACCGGGTTAACAATTCTTGTGTGTTCCTTTGTGTGTGATTTACTTTTCGTGTGTGTTGCATCTTATTATTCTTCCTAGCTCGGTCCGTTTTCCGCTGCGTGGGCGTGATTTTCACAACAACGACGTAGTCTAAAAACACGTTTTTTGTTAAGCTTCAAAAAAAATACGTTTTTTACAAGTTTTTGACCAGCTATTTTGACTTTTAGATTATCATTTATTGACAAACACAGTTAAATTAACGGAGAGTGTAAAGACTTGGTGCTATTTTCTTGCCAACATGACCTCAATTTGACTAACATTTACTTTTTCGATCCCAGTTTTCTTTTTGATTTGCTTCTATTTAAAATTTTTAATTTACTTTATTTTATAAATGACAAAATAAAACAGTATTTTAAACAATTTTATTTTCTTAAAATTTTTAAAATTACAAAAAAATTGCCACTAATCTATCTACTTTTCATCCACTTGCTTTATTAATAATGTTTTGAATAATTATGTTCTCATGTCACTAATACTATTAACTATTTTTGCATTAATTTATTATAAATGTGCAGACTCAAATTATGAAGATTAAAAAAAAAAAAAAAAGAGTAAACGGTCTACACAATTCATAATAATAGTAATAATAGTTTGACAAGGTATTGTATTCGTAATTGAGTTAGCTACTTAAAAAAAAAAAAAATCATAAATCGGACAATATGAAGGAAATGTTTACTGAGAGATGGAGCACAAGGGAAGGGAAATGTCACATCAATATTTCCCATCACCCAAATCGGAAGAGCACAATTTTAGGGAAGGAAAATGTCACGTAAATACTCCCTCCGTCCCGTCAAAAATGTCATCTTTTTATAAGAGTGACACGCAAATTAAAAAAAAAAGGAAAAGAAAAAATATTGTGAGTGTAATTTGAAAATAGGAGAGAGAATTAGTGGAGGAAATAGTGAATTTAAAAAATGTTGTGAGTGTAAAGAAAATAGAATTAGTGGAAGAAATAGCGAATGAAATAATAGAATATTAATTAAAATATTTCTTTTTTAAAAAATATAACATTTTAAATGAGACGCCATTTTAAATAAAAAATAACACTTGAAATTGAAATGGGACGATGGGAGTATTTCCCATCACCCAAATCGGAAGAGCACAAGGAGGGGAGGAAAATGTCACAATAGCACAAGGGAAGGGAAATGTCACATCAATATTTCTCATCACCTAAATCAGAAGAAAAAGTTAAACAAAATAGGGTCTGGACCCCACGTATCTCCATCGAGACCATACACGTGGCTTCTTACCCGTCGTCTATTTCTTTCATTTCCCCGTACGTCTTCTTTCTCTCTCTCCACCTTTTTCAAGTTTCAACTCTCCTTCCTTCCCCCAGCTACAAATGCAAAACAGAAGAAGCTTTAATCGCTTACACCAGTTACAAGGTACTACTTCTAATCTCTCTCTCTTTCTCTCTCTATATATATCTTGTATGTATAAGTAAATATGTAGTATTCATGTATGTCTTGATCAATATGCAAGAACTACTTTTGTGATCATATGGGTATGTGGGTGTGTGGACTATGTTCATTTTCATTTTTCATCACTAATTAAGATATGGGTTTTGATTATTTATTGCTAAGTTCAATTCTTTTCCCCCAGTCGAGAAAATTTATGCACCTTTCCCCATGTATTGGAGTAATCATGTTTATTTTCTCGAGAAACTTCTCTTTTTAAAATTTGCAATTTTTGCCCCACTCTCTCTAGCTCCTGCTGTTCTGTTTTATTCTGACACTGTACAATATTTGGGGAAAAAGAATGGATTAAATTGAGAAGAGGAGATGAGTCGGCCTTTGCATATGTGCAGAGTCTCTATAATATTGACAGATGGATGCTCTTTATTGTCGTTTTCCCTTTCTAATTTAACCGCCTTGGAAATTATTAATATTATATGAAAATGACTTTCATCTTTATCTTTTGATGTTATTGTAGTGGTGGCAGAAACAAGAAGAGGAGCTAGCTGATTTTGGTATTGGGGTTGAGGGGTGAATTTGGTAAAAAGGAAAAGAATTGGGTTTTGATGATGAGGAATGAGGAGTTGGAGATGTGTTTTGATAAGCTGATGGTGTTTGGAGGAGGTGGGAGGGTGATCACTGAGTGGAAAGACATTCCAATGGAGCTGTTGATGAGGATTACGTCATTGGTGGATGATCGGACGGTTATCGTTGCTTCTGGGGTTTGTACTGGCTGGAGAGAGGCTATTTCCAGGGGACTCACACATTTATCACTCTCTTGGTATCCATTCCTATTCATCTTCCTCTTTTTGTGTGTGTGTGTGTTTGGGGGGGGGGTGGTTTTATATATGTATATATACACATATATATCTGCCTTGGTAAGTTTAATGGATTTATGTGATTGTTATCCTTTAAATTCAAGTTCTTGGATTTGTTATTTCATCTGACAGTCTCTTGTTTGAGAATTTTTTTGATGGTACTAGAGTTTATCTTTTTGATGATTTAATATGTAAAATATGTCGTTCTTGGATTCCTCCAACTTGGGATTATCTCTTTTTCTCCGTGAGGCTTGACACCTTAAAAGTTCCATCAAGCTCTAGAAGATACAATCTTTCCCTTTTGAGAGAGAAAATGGCTTTGTAGAACCCCTTTAAACTGATGAATTATATATTTGTAAAAGTGGATTTTAGAAATGGGTCTTTCATAATATAGATTATAAGCTCAGGATGTGGCTCAGTTCCATCCTTTTGTGCCTAGTCAGGATCACGAAAGGGTCAAGCATATTACTATGGTCAAAAATCTAGTGACTTCTGCTACTGCTTTTCTTTAGATTAAAGTCTTAGAATTAGAATTGGGTATAAGAGGTAGGGAGAGGCCCAAGTGAGTATGGACTTGGACTGGACCAGTAAGAAAATATTGAGCTTCTATGATCAGTCGTCACTTGAAAAACGCGCTAATCTTTTATGTTTATCACAACAACAACAACAACAACAACAAAGCCTTAGTCCCAACATAATTTGGGGTCGGCTAACATGAATCCTTCTGATAAAAATTTTTGTATAGGAAGTTGGATTAGTTTTTTTTTTTTTTTTATAAAGTAACATCCTGTTTCTGGGTATGCTAGAACTAAATTGACCTCGATGATTGAAAAGGTCATGAGCAGCTTGTGTGTTAAAGGACGGACAACAGAAATGGTTTCCAGTAGTTATTTTTTGTCATCTTTACGCTTAGGCATCAAGTTTATTATCACTTGTAGTCAATTTGTTTAAGGTTTTTCTATGACTTATTTGTCCTTCTAACAATGAACTGTCATCTTCAGGTGCAAAAACAACATGAACAATTTGGTTCTTTCACTTGCTCCCAAATTCACAAAGTTGAGGATTCTAGTTCTTCGCCAAGAAAAACCACAACTTGAGGATAATGCAGTAGAGGCCATAGCAAGTTGCTGCCATGAGCTTGAGGATCTCGACCTCAGCAAGAGCTTCAAACTTACAGATCGCTCTCTTTACGCTTTGGCTCATGGTTGTCCAAACCTTCTCAAGCTCAATATTAGTGGATGCTCGGCCTATAGTGATGCTGCACTTGAGTATCTCAGTGGGTTTTGCAGAAAATTGAAGTTTCTGAATCTCTGTGGATGTGTGAAAGCTGCATCCGACAGGGCTTTGAAGGTAAACGAGTTGAAACTTGTTAATTGGTTTATAAGCCTTCTGTGACTTCTATATCTCCTAACCCTTGGCGAAGTCACTCTTTTGGCAAGGGGGTCATTGACATTCGACCCCCTTGTTTTTTGAAAGTTGACATTTTACTAACCTTCAAATTAGAAAAAAATACATATTTTACACAAATGATAAGAAAATTTCAGTTTCGACCCCCTTTTCTTGAAGAAAAAATAATACTAAGGTGTAATTTTGACCCCCTTCTTAGTTAAATTTGTATATTATTTGTAACATCTTACGTCTATAATATTTTGAACCCATGAAAATTCTGGCTTTGCCACTGCTCCTTACCGCTTTTATTACTTTTTGGCAGGCTATTGGATATAATTGCAGTCAGTTGCAATCACTAAATCTGGGATGGTGTGAGAATGTTGGTGATGCAGGGGTAATGAGTTTAGCATATGGATGTCCTCATCTGCGTGCCCTAGATTTGTGTGGTTGTGTTCTTATAACAGGTATCCCTCATGGTAGCATGCCCTATTATCATCTTAAAATGTCATTCTGGTGGATTTTAACCTGTAGAGATCTTTGATAGTCGTTTATATCATTTCATTTGCATAGAGTTTTCTCGTTTTCTTGTGCAGGTCTGTTTTATTTACCGAATGAGAGTTATGGTTGATTTTTGCCTTAAGTTAAGCTTTGTTGGAGTATTTACTCCACCGTTAAGAAATTTTGGATCCTCGTGAAATGGATATAAGGCGATATGCTGCTTCTCTGTCTTCTTTCCTAGTCCTTGTTACATCAGCGGGCTCCATCACTTTTTTTTCCTTTCTTTATTATGACATTATATTTATATTTGAAGTACTCAAAAGAAAGAAAGTTACTTGGCATAGATGTTCAGAAATTAGCAAGTAGCAACTACCCTTGTGAAAACTATTTCACATAACCAGAGTTTTATTGCCTGGTCGCAAGATAGATTTTGTAATAAGCTTATAATCTGTGAGAATGATGAAATGTCTAAGTGGTTGAGTCTGGATTAATGTGGCCCAGCTGTTTGGGAAATTAGTTATGTATTACGGTCAAGAGCAAATTTGAATTTTTTTGGACCTTCATTTTGGGACGGAAGGAGTATAATAGATTGATAGAAGCCCAATCCACCATAACAACAGAAGAAAAAAATGGCCAACTATTGGATAAGGGCTCTTTTATGACATTGGCCAGATTTCTTGCTGTCCTACTTAACAATAGTCATTTGAAGCATGTTTACTTGTTTAACCTTCACGAACCCTTTACTAATGGATTTGTATCTCAAAGAGTTGACTTGCTATTTCATGATGATCAAGTAACTTCAATTACTTCGGGTAGAGCTGTAGAATATACATTATCAATTACTTGAACCCCCTGTTACCTTCACATCAAGGGTACTAGTTCAGCACGGTTATTTAACCCTTGTATTTGGAGCTTGACTTTCCAATACTTTGTTTAGTATTATACAAGTAACGTACAAGCTAGTAAAGCACCCTTCTTAAAAAACGTTGACAAGTCAACTGCGACATTTATTTTTGGGACGGGGGGGGGGGGAGTTAACATTTGTTGTTCAATGACTTTCTTGATCTTAAACTTTACTGCAGACGAAAGTGTGATAGCTTTGGCAAACAATTGCCTTCATCTTCGGTCTCTCGGACTATATTACTGTCAGAAACTGACAGATCGGGCAATGTACGCTTTGGCTCATAGCAGAGTAAAGAACAAGCATGAAATGTGGGAGTCTGTGAAGAAAAGCAGGTACGAGGACGAAGGCCTTATGAATCTCAACATCAGTCAGTGTACAGCTCTCACACCTCCGGCTGTCCAAGCACTTTGCGACTCATTTCCAGCACTCCACACCTGCCCCGGAAGGCATTCCCTCATCATTAGTGGGTGTCTCAACTTAACGTCCGTGCATTGTGCCTGTACCTTTCATCCCACAGCAAACAGACTCTCCAATCCTGCTCATTAAAAACCATATCCAGCATGAAAATTGAGGTATTTCATTTGCCTTGGGGTTGGGTAAGAGGGGGGAGGTGTAGTAATCAGTCTGGTACATATTTGTTTTTCTGCGATGAGACATTTTCATATTGGTATCGACCTGACAGATAATCTCGACTATGTTTGTAGAGTTTTTTTTTTAAATGATTGCTAATAAACTTTCAATGACTGTATGCAAGGACAGAATTCTGGGAATTATATTAAACTCAACACTCCCCCCCCCCCCAATTCCATGTTTGTATAATAAGGCTTGCTGGTTGTTGAAAACTGTGTAGCTGTGTATCATATGTCTTGTCGGTCCCGATCCTGTATCATTGTCTGGTACTCAAGTTTTAACTGTATTTTCAGGAGATCAGAATGCCTACAGTTGAAAAGTTGAGGGAAAAAAATTTCACATAACAATAGCAATGTTAGAGGATATAAAAGAAAGTCACAAAATCTTGTTCACAAAATGAGTTAGCAATATTTTATTGGTTGTATCGATAGTAGACATGCTACACTCTAATTAAAAACACCGATGAAATTATTACACTTAAAATTTTGTGAGCAAGTTTTTGTGACTATTTTATTTCTCTAGTATTATTCTTTTCACGTAAATATCTAATATGCCAAAGAAAAAAAAAACAGGGAGAGGTTCACATAGTTTAATGTGGGATGCATTTCCCTTGGAATTGCGGTTGTAAAAAAAAAAAAAACGAAGCATTGTTGCGTTGCAGCAAGCAATGTGGTTTAGATGACGTCACATTCCCAGATAATAATGCCACATCCCCTGCTTCAAATATCAAGGGATGTGGTATGCTACATGGCCCACATCCCTTGCTTCAAAGATCAAGAGATGAGTATCAGTATCAGGGTTTGTGGGATCATTTGGGTCGTACATGCAGCTAACAGCGTTATCAACTCCGTTCTGTATACTCATATTTGATTGTTTATGCACTTGCTCTCTTCATCCCAAAACGAATATTCAAAATAAATTTAACTAGAGTAAATTTGAAAAAAATAAAAATTAAACATTTATTTTATATCAGAGGAGTAGTTTGTTAGTTGTTTTATGAAGCAACTAGGGTGGTGAAACATTAGTTAGGGGTGTAAATGGTTCGGTTTGGTTCGATTTGAGAAAATTTACGGACCAAATTACTAGTAATCAGTTTGGAAAAATTTCAAACCGAACCGAATCATGAAAAAGTTTAAAACGAACCAAACCAGACCGCTATGGTTTGGTTCGATTTTGTTTAAACCGCGATTCAATTATATGATTCAAACCACGGTGCATACCGTGGTTTAAATTATGGTTCAAACCACGATTCGGAACGCAACTAATTATCAAATTTGTTTAAATTTTTCGTTATCACGGAGAAAGATCAAAAGATGCGAGTGATTAAGAGAAAAGTCGGAGGAAGAGAGAGACTAGAGGAAAAGAGAGGCCGAAGTAAGAAAAATACTTTATAATGTCTATCATCGTGAATAGAACTTGGTTATTTATGTGTCACAATGAAGATAACAAATGATGAAATTAATATTAAATAAGATATAAATCGAGGGTTAGGATAAGTCTATGTAATGTAAGTTTTTTTATTGATCTAACAGTGAATATTAATAAATATACGAAAATATTACAAAACGGGGGTTAGTATCAGTTTATTTAACGTGGTGTGGTGTGGTATGGTGGTTTGGTTTGGCGGTTCGGTCTCGTGTTTCGATTTGGTGTTTCGGTCTAGCGATCTACAACCGCGGCTTGGTTTGGTTCGGTTTGGTTTAGTCTGGGAACGTCATACCATAAACCAAATTGAAGCATGTGGTTTGTTAATATTTGAAAATGAATCAAACCATTTATACTTAAAAATCAAATCAAATGGGATGGTTTGGTTACTCCCCTAACATTAGCTGTCTGTAGATATATTCCTCTAATAGGTCCAGAATTTTCCACTAGGTAGCATCCTTTATTTTAAAATCAACTTGAATATATATACTATATAGGCTTCACACACATTACACATAGCAGTCCTCAAGAAAAAGATTGAAGAAAATGAGGTTTCTGGAGTTACAACCCCGCAGGTACGATATAGCGAAAAGAAGAGATGTTATAATCATGTCTTTTCGCTTTATAATGCCTTTCGAGGTCTAACTCCGGCCATCTCAATTGTGTTTCACTTGATCCCGACAAATGCTACTGCCTCCGTACCAAAATGGGTGTCCATTTTTGTTCTTGATCAAGAACAAAAATGGACATTTATTTTGAGGCGGATGTATTAGTATGTACTACCCCATATCATTCCGTGGAAATAGGGATGCAAGAGTTGAGATCAAGAGCATTACTCTGTACGAAAACATACATTCAACCAGTATAGTTTCTGCAGAAATACATAAACTGATAACACGAATTTGCTTACGCCTTTCTGTTTTTCATTTTTGCTTTTCCATCTCCAATCTTCCAAAATTCAATCTTCTAACATGTTTTGAAGCACAAACAACACCATTCATGAAATCTGGCAAACATGTTTTCGTCGTCAGTCATTTGCTCTTATAAACAATCTCATCATCCCCATCGTCAACATCATATGCTGGATTACACAGGCATCTGAACAGTCTTCCAATTCCCTGTCGAATCAGAAAATTTATATTTATTAATAACCCTACAATAATGCTACCCAAATTCATATTTTGTGCACGTCCCAATATGAATGCCCAAAAATGACCAAATTTACTCTTAATCAACGGCAAATTTGAATTATTTTTGGATGGAGGGAGTACGAAATTATTAACGAAAGTACCTGAGTCAGCATAGGAGTACGATAGTTAAGTATTCTTGGTGATTCCTCCTCTTCATCGCTACTGTCAGAACTGCTTGAATCTGCATTCATATCAGAAGCAATTTTCTTCTTTGATGTTCCTCCACTTTGTTTATCCTTTTCCTCCTAAAAAAAAAGACACGAGGATTGCATATTTATCAGCAGTTCTGCAATTGATATTTATGTTTACAAAATCAGAATTAAGAACTTCTTATGCATATAATTCCCACCAGAAATGCCTTGGCAAGAAGTTTGAGAGCCACCGCACGTTGTTTAAGTTCTTCCTTTTTAACATTGCCTTCATGAAGAACCTGCACACAAGTCAAGTTAGTGAGCTAAACTAGGACAATATTTTCAGTTCCTAAAACTCAAGAAAGAACCATTCAATTATGGAGAAATGATAGATTAACTCGAGAGGCAGAAAGAAAATAATACTCCGTACCATTTGGCAAACATGTAAAAGGGTTACTTCAATGTCGACTACATTGAGCTTCCATAACGAGTTCATGAGGGTGTCTTTGTTCAACCTCAAATGTGATTCAACGTCGTTTTCAGGGCCACTCCCATCCATTTTGAATTGACGACGCACATCTTCTTGAAGTTGCAGCAACTGAAAAGCCCCTGCAAAATTCTCTTGCACCAAATAAGGCTACAAAATGTAATGTTTTCAAAAAAGTTTCTTTTAAAATGCTGCATTGATATGCATAAATAAGAAAAAAATCATGTTATTTTTTACAGTGTTTTGACCTATAGGATGTACCGAACATGTTCTTATAGTGTTTGCATACCTTTTGCTGCAGTAATCTGCGATTTCCAGAAATGTCCTTTGGTTCTAACCCACTCAGCCATGAATGGCACCCCAAGATAGATTGCCTTCTTTCCAAGCTCTTGTGCAGCCTGTCTTGCGTATATGTAGCCGATGGTGTGTAGAATGTTTGCTCCAAATGCTGCAGTACATCAACAGCTTAAATTTTCTTCCACAAACATAACTTTCTAAATGGGTAAATTATAAAATAGGGCCAAAACTCCGCAAAGAGGTACCAGTTTGGGTCTTGGCGTCCAAATTTTATCGATTTAGGGCGTATATTAACAAATTTTGTTCAAAACAGGGCTTTTTGACGGATTTCGTTAGAAAACTCAGTTAAGTCACACGTTCCTTGCACGTGATGATCCTTCTGTTACATTCCGCTAAGTTTCAACAGTTAAGTGTAGTCATATGCATAACAGGTACTACTTGTGACTGACCTGTTTTCGAGAGTCTTTCAGCTTCGCTTTCGGCATGCTGTAAAAATCCTTTCTTGTCGCCTCGAACATACTGGTGAAGAATGTTTTTAAGTGTTGTAGCCAGCTTTTCTTCTCTTTCTTTTTGGACTACCTGAGTTTGAAACAGAAGAATACTGAGCAACTGCCAAAAGGCTCATGTTTACAGTATAATAAAACAAATTAATAGAATTTTGAGACAGATATACTTGCCTTTAACCTTTCATGCAGTATCTCCGGGTCGCCACTTTCGCCGACTAACTCAGAGGAAGCCATTGTTGAAACAGCTAGATGACCAATGTAGTCTTCAAAAAGTTCACTTCCAAAAAGAAGGGCAAATACGGCAGTTGGATCAACGATGGTTTCCCTGTAAAATAACACATAATCCTCTGTTAAGTTCAGTAAACTTTATCTTCTTGATCAGTAAAGCTATCCAGTTAAACGTGGAGGCTGTTTGCTTGATTACATCAAATTTTCAATGTTTGATATTAGCTAATCCCTCCGACCCAAAATGAATAGCTATTTTGCCTTTAAGGGCCATTTTGAAAAAAGTCATTCATTTTGGGACAAAATAGGTAATTTAATATGGGACGGAGGGAGAACTGTATATTTATGTTGACCATCTAAGAAAACTGTAAGAAGATTACCTAGATACAGAGTTCTTCCCATTACGATCATATGCATCTCTTTGCATCGGATCACTCAAAACCTGATAAGCCTCCCCTAGCACCTGCTTAGAGTGACATACATCCCTTATTCATATTGGCATGTGTCATAATTAAGCGATAGGCCAATGCATAATTGATTGTAGTATTGGTCGATTTCACTCTTTCAAGAACAAAAACGCTTACTCGTGTTATTGGTTATATGGAATGAAGAGATATCTGGCTACAGAGAAAGAAGAGTATTAGAAGCAGCGGACTTGCCTGAAATCTCTCGGCTGCTTGAGGGTCATTTGGATTTTTGTCTGGATGAACTTGCTTTGCCTGTGCAACCCATAACCAATTATTATCATTTTACTATACTTAGCATGAAAATTGTAAAATGCATAATATTGTATATGCACAAGTAACCAGAGATCAAAAGTCCATTTAGCTAGTGAAATACAGAAAAATCTTATCTCGTACAGACTCCACTCCAACAATAAACCACTTTCATTCTGCATCATCAAATCAGAAGAAAAGTGCCTATGTGCGTGTGCGCGTTATGCAGTATGAACTGAATCAATCTGACAAACGCAATGAAAATGGACGTTTTGATTGCCCAAACTATCGATCTCCCCTACTTATAGAAGATTTTTTTCAAACGCTTACAAATGCGTAAGCTTATCAGCCATGTAAAGCTATCTCTAATCATATACACAAATACATAACGTATCAAATTATCATCTCATATTAGTCTGCATTGTTATATTAATTAGATATTTTTCAATGAAACGAAAAATAAAAAAAAGACCTTAAGATAGTAAGCCTTGCGAATTTCCTCGACAGAAGCAGAAGGGGTAACACCCAAAATATCATAATACTCGGTCTCTTTCACCATTGCAAAAGTTCTTTCCGATGGATCAGCGGGTTTTCCGGGACAAGTGATCTATGAATATTGAAAAAGAATGAATAATATTGAAAAGGAGAGAGAGAGAGAGAGAGGGAGGAAAAAGTAGTGGGAGGGGAAGTGGGTGTGTTGAGAGGGAGAGGAACCCCACGAGAAACTTTGGCTTTCCAGTGCTGAAAGAGAAAGGAGAGGATAAACAAATGGTGTGTGAAGAGCTTTTTCGCGGGAGATAAGCAGTATTTTAACCGCTGTTTTCTGGTGCTTATAATCATTAGTATGAATGTTCTTTTATCACTAGAGCTTAATAACTACTTTGCAAGTTTAAAAATAATAAAAAATATATATTCACTCCGTCTCTTAATTAATGTCTAAATTTTTTTATGGGACATTTTGAAAATGTTTACTTTTTATACAATTAAATGACAAAAATGTATAAATATTCTTATTATCCACTTTCTAAACATTTAGTTTTGCAAATAGAAACTTACTAGTGAAAAAAAAAATCTTGAAAATGAGCATTTATTTAGTAAGGGACAAAAAATTTACTTTTCTAAGGATCCGACACATCAAGCTGGTTGATTCCTACTGAGTTGGATGTTCCAAATGAACTTGAGCTCAATACAATCAGACGTCCCAAATCCAATCTTCTTACAATGTTTTTTTAATGGTTTTATTTTATTAATGATATAGCTAAAATGCCAATTGGACTAAATTAATTGATCTAAAAATAGGCTAGCACATGTCTAAAATAACTTACCCCTATGGGGCTTGTGGGTTTCGGAAGCTCTTCTTACGAACACCAGCGCACGAAAGCTAGTTAGATATGAGCGGTCGATAAAAAATCAACCGTCTTGATTCATCATAGGGTTGAGGTTGTGGGTAGGAGTGTGGATGACCATACATACTTGTACTATCACTCGCTTTGTTTTGATGAAGAAGAGCCCACTGATCCAAACACTTTTCTCCCTTTTGAGCTTTGTTTGGCCTACTTCAATGTTGGCTTTTTAAAAAAATTAAAAAAAGAAAATGTAGGCTTTCCATATAGCCTACTTCATCTACGACTCTAAAAATAACAAATTTGGCATACTTTTCTTCTCTACTCTTTTCATCTCATAATAATAATAAGTGATTAGCCCTTTTTCTTTTTATCCGTCTCAAAATTCGTCCATGTACAAAACAAGCAAGACACATTCCTCAAAATATTGACAAATCAACGGCGACAATGACAATTATAAGACGGAGGGGTATATATTTCTGTATCAACTTGAGCACCAGTTTACTACACTTTCTTTCAACAAAGAAAATTAAAAGATACAAGGCCACAATAAAGTACCAATTACAGACTGCTTATCATCATCTTAAAGATAATGGTCAGACTAATTTAATCCAAGCCAAAGAAAGATGAACAATATTTTTTTTTTTTTTTTTTTTGTAATATAGTTGCTCGGATCCTCCTCTTGATGGGCGTCTAAAACCTGTCCGCGAAAAGGCAGTGGTCTTAATGTAATGTATAGGTCATTAGATTTACAACAGCGATCACAGATTGGGGTGATGATTTACAACTGCTATTTTGTCAGAGCTACCCCTTGATTGACGTCTAAATCTGCGTTCTCAAGCGGTCTCAAACCGAACAACCACACATGTTATATTGTCAGAACTACCCCTTGCATACGCTTCTTGTACAAGTTTTCTAGATGCAGCTTCTGCATCTGTTATATCCTTCACAATGCCCACTGCATCCTGTATGACACAAGGATCCTGAGTTATAATGTTTGACTCCGCATAGAATAGATGGACCGACGATGAAGAAATATGCAGTCCTATATTATAAAGTTTAAAAAGCTCACTTTCATATAATATTCGAAATATCAAATTTTGAATATCACGACTGAAGGCAGCATAGCACATACCTTGTTGGACAGGACATTCCAAAGTCCGTCACTTGCAATGATTATAAAATCTACGCCGGCCAGATCTTCTTCCTAATCATCAGAAATGCAACACACATCAGTGGTGCGGACAGGACATTTTTCAGGTGGGGGGGGGGGGGAGAAATCATTTTCACTAATCAAAGGGGGACAAATAAAATTTAGGGTATTTTTTCTTTACATAAATGAGGCCAATATTGAATTTATTGCACTAAGATCCCTAATTTTAGAGATTTTTGTCAAAATTTACACTAGTATTTTTTTTGTTCATCTTTACACTAGTAATTTATTACACTAAGATCCCTAAATGCATTGCTGTAGCCCCGCCTTTGATACACATGATAAATAACTACTCAATGATAAAGCATCACTGCAAGCCGTATACAAGATCCTTACTGCAAAAACCACTCTTTGCCCACTCCATATTTCATGTGACGAACTCAAATTATAATAGTATTACAGAAAGAGTAGATAATTAGAACACTTTACGCCAGAGAAGGATTAATAAGTGCTAATATTATGAAGAAAAAAATGACAAACTCGATATGTCAATCCAAGTTACCCCATTTGCATCATTTATAATACATGTTGCAATATAGAGAGTAAAAATTGTAATCTGAACATGCTGAGCATTCTAAGAATTCAGAATAGAGAAATAAAAGCAGAGTACCTGAATTTCTGGTTCAGCAACAACATATGGCTTGAGTAATTTGTCTCCAAATGCACGAGAAACAGCAAGAACCCCACCTACCCGCCATGTCCCTGAAAGCGAAGCAGTAGTTGGCATTATTATTTCATTCTCTCAGCATATTTTTTTCATTCTCTTTCTTTTTCTACCTTTTATGTTTTGGGGTGAGCATTAATGGTGTGTACTTTGCAGGTTATTGGACATCAGCGCTCAGCAGTATCTCTCTCTCTCTCTCTCTCTCTCTCTATATATATATATATATATATATATATTTATAAGAACTTTACTTGTAGTTATCTTTTATCAATATTGGCATTTCTTTATTTATTAGTGGCAATTGGGTTTCAAATAATGGTGAGAGTCGGACAGATACTTTCTGTAGATAGTTAATTTTTAGGGAGCAATTATGCTCTATAAATGGGGGAAATTTTTACAAATGTGTGACAAGTCTTCAATGCCACTATTCATCTTAAACACCCTCCGTACCATAATAAATGTCACACTTTTCCTTTTTAGTCCGCCCCAGAATAAATGTCATGTTTCTAAATAAGAATGCCACTAGAGAATCTGACATCCTGACTCTGTAGAGCCTCTGAAATCAATGACAAGCATCAAGAAGGATGAACCCCAAAACTCAAACAAATGTTATCCTAAAGAATCTATGCAACGGGATAATGAAAAAGGATGTGACCATAGATTAGAATCACGAAGAGAAGATAAGATATTTGACTAGAAAATGATAGAGGGTAACTCCCCTACCAAGCTCCCATTTCAAAACCAAACACAGCCACCCTAAAAGAGAATCTCACATGGGAGAAAAGGTTGGGTACCCTGAAAATTGAACTTCCAAGGCCCACACAAGCCACTGATGCACCAAAAGTAGCATGGCTTGTTCCAAGACATACAAAATTGCTCCTATAGTCAACGACAAGTGAAATGAACTTGAATTCGAACCACAGAAGCCATTTACATTTAATACTCCCTCCTTCCCTAAATGAATGTCCAATTTCATTTCAAGGGACACTCTATAATTGTGAGCTTTTTATACATTTTAATGGCAAAGCTGCATAAATATTTTGTTATCCACTTTCTAAACATTTAGTTTTATGATAATAAAATGAATAGCGAAAAATTTTAGGTAAAAAAACGTTAAGGGACAGTTTTTTTTACAAAAATGACATTCATTTTAGAACAAATTTTTCTTGAATTAAGACATTCATTTAGGGACAGAGGGAGTAAGATATTTATGATGACCAAGATGCAATCCGTATTCGTGCTTCATCTTTGCGCTTTCATATTATCCAACCGACTAATGGCCCCACTCTGCCTCAATAGTACCATCTCAAAGAAAATATCCCCTCAAGCACCTTTGCGACAAATAGGACACAGACTACTGCTAAATTATGCACCCAGCTAGTTAACAATAATCGTAAAGGCTCTGGCAGATGGCAAAACCCAACGGGTTTGGGATTTCCATAAACCCGCCTCGTTTAACCTGAACCCGGATGATTAAAAACTTTATTTATATAATATTTTAAATATTGATAATATTTATATCTGACTTAAATTTTGTATGTAATTTTTTTTGGTATATGTATATAAATATTATTAGTCTCTATCTTATTAAGATTAAAAAAATGACAAAAATATTAGCACTACATAATGAAATGGTATTTTTTTTTACATGTTTTGAACTAAACGAGGCGGGGGGGGGGTTTGGGTTTTAGCATAACCGGGGCGGGGCAGGTTTGGTTTTTAGAAATTTCATGCAGGAGCGGGTTTGGAAAATGCCAAACCCATCCCTAACCCGCCCAGTTGCCATCTATCGCTCTGCTCCTCTATAGGAACTTCCGCAATCAAACTTCTTGATATATTAATCCTAAGGCCAGAAATTCTCAATCATCTACAATATAGACATGACATTTTGGAACTCCCATATCATCTCTATCTGAAGATTGGACCACCATCAACTCCACTGTCTAACAATTACCCAGTACCAAAATAGATTTGCCTATTTTATCCTACAGGTCATTCTACTCAGAACCAATAACAAAAAAATGAGACAAATAGGTGTCTTTCCTCCCAGGACGTATGGAACCAAGATGGCTCCCTTGTCAACAATGAACATATGACAATATCGAATGAAATAACCAAAATCAATATTTCCATCTCGGTTTGAAATACGTACTTCACTCTAGTAAGTTTAGTTAAGCCAATAACTTACTAATGGTGCCTAAGTAGTTCTTGAGCACGTATACTCCCTGTCCAAAAAATTAGTCCCATTGGACAAGTCAAACAAACTTTTAAATTTTGTAGCTTTGCATGCTTGTACCTTCTTGAAATGCCAGTGGGGCAAACTAAAAAGGAAAGATAAGCTAATCTGTGGACGGGATCATCAAATATGAATCTATAATCTCCTATTTGGTAACTTCAGGGTGAAATGAAATAAGCATGTATAATTAGAATGACAAGAGAGGAAATACCAGCCCATATAATGAAACCCCCAGCCTGTTCAATCCTCTCACGTTCATCAGATCTATCTGGTTTGTGATCAATCGACAGAGGGAAAGCTGCAGAAAACACAGCACATTAAGAAACAGGTCAAAAGCAGTAATACAAAGAAATAATCAGTGCAGATCTACACCTTCTGACAATAGGAAAAACCGAAAAAGTATAAAAATGCGCAGTAAGGAATGAAAACTATAAATCCAGACTTTTTATTATTGCTATGGTACAAGTAAAGCAGGGAAAAGATGGGATTTTTCTCAAAAAAATTGGGGGAAATATACAACTTCTTAAAACTAAAGGGCACCTTTGATGCATAGGAAGTATAATATACTCACGTCACATACCATCTAGAATATACTTATCTTGATAGGAACTAGTTATGCAAATTAGATACAGGCCAACAACGTAGTATTTCTTTATCTATTACTAAGACGTCTGGAATATAAAACAGTAGTAGAATATGACAACCCTGAGAATAAGGCGCACGTGATACTAGCTTTCACTACAACAAATTTTGAAATACAAAATCTGAGATTAGAAGAATAAAGCAAGGAGTCTTCTTTCTTTGCTTGTCATATCACGAACTATGCCCCTTCTTCGAGAAGATTTCTAGCTCATTGGCATGGCATACGAAGAGAAAACTTTGGGATGTTGCTCCACACTGCATCTTGTGGACCCTTTTTGCAGGAGAGGAATTGAAGAAATCTTGAGCAAATTGCTTTGTCGAAACATAATCTTTCATTTTTTATGTTCAGCACTCTGTTTTTTGTGAATAATCTAAGGTGATTGTCCCTTTCTCTGGGGGAGATGGGGTAGGGGACCTAGCTGTTTTGTATTCAGTTGTATGTGCATTCTCATGCTTAATCGACTTTTGGATGTGATTATTTTGTGTGTGTAAAGGCCCTCGTTATTGGGGAAGGTGTTCATGAAAACACGGTCGATAGCCGCCCCATCCATGGCAACTTTAGCCAATACATACGCCACTGAATTTCTCCGCAATATCAAATTGACATCCAAAGAGCATGAAACTTGTGGAAAAGCAAGAGGAAACTATAAAGATATTTTTGTAAAATATATACATACGTACCCTTAATGATCTCACCATATGACATCATGATTGCAAGAGGACATTAGAACATGATGATTGACAAAAGAGGAATTAGTAACTTCACCAAATAAACAGACACTCATTTAAGGACAATCGTTTGGGGAAAATGGGCACTCATTTAGGGGCGGAGGGAGTATCATTGATAAATGTGAACTTTGTTTCGGCAAGAAATATATCTATATGTAATTCTTCACAACAAAGGTTAGATTGATTAAAAAAGGAAAGTAGTAGAATCATTTTTGTTGCAATGCCAAAGATGTCATAAGAAAATACTCCCTCCGTCCCACGTGAGTGGATATCAAAAATTGTGGCACAAGAATTAAAGAAAAGTATGAGAGAGAAATAGTGGGAGGAGGTGTTTGTGAGTATGAAAAAATAAATAAGTGGGGGGAATAGTAAGTTGATTGGTGTTGCGAGTATAAAAGTAAAGTAAGAGAGAGAATGAGGGAGAAATAGTGTAAAAACTTTGTCATTTTAGGCAGTATCCACTCACGTGGGACAGACGAAAAAGGAAATAAGTCTCCACTCACGTGGGACGGAGGGAGTACATCTTAAAGAAAATATCCAGAGACGAACAAAAGTGGAGAGGGATTCAGAATTTTGATACCAGCAGGATGTTAGGATAAGTTTACAAACAATAGAAAGGAAAACGAGCGAAGGAGGGAGAGAAAGAGAGATGGGAAGGGGGGGGGGGAGAACAGAATATGAATGTAATTCATCATTCAACATAGTCTCAACGCTTGTCTCAATGCTTCTATGTTGTAGTTTACTCTCTCTTACACACTTACTGAGGGTTAATCACTAATCATGGGGTCCAACGGCAGACCAACCAGAAAATGAAGATGTAATTGCATTTCACAGCTGATCTATGCATGTAGTCCGAGAAAGTTCAAACTTCCAAGCGTAATTAGTACTTCGTCCGTCCCGGACTAAGAGTCCTACCAAGTATTTGCACTCCTATTAAGAAAACATTAAGGAAATGAGTAATTATTGCAAGTGGGTTGAGGACATAATTGTTCAAAACACTATTGATGATAAGTGGGGAAAAAGGAGGGTAGTAAGTAATGGTTTTTTTCTGTAATTCTACCAAAGGAAGAGGATATAAATGTCCAAAACACAATTCATTATTTGCCATTTTCGTAATAAAGCAAAGTAGGACTCTTAGTCTGGACGTACCAAAAGGAAAAGTAGGACTCTTCTAGGACTGAGGGGGTATTAAATAAATCATCATGGCTTGCGTAAAATTAAGTAACCCATCATGGCTTGAACTGACAGAAATAATCTATTTGCTCTCTTATTCTCCCTCTTCATTATAATTCTAAATATGCTATTTTTTGGCACCCTCGTTACTTGCCTCTCTCTCTCTCTCTCTTCTCCTCCTCGGAATCATGTGGCATCTCGTTTATACTCTCTCCCCCTCCCCTCTCTCCCTTCTCTTCCTTAGGGTCACTTGTTATATCGTCTGGTTTCTTTCTCGTTGTTTGTTGGACTCATTCTACATGTTTTGTCCTTTGTTGTACAAAATGATACAATTCTGAATTCTCTCCTTCTCCCCTCTCCCCCTCGTCCTCTAAGTCACTTGTTATCTCGTCTATTTTCTATCTTGCTGTTTGTCTGACTCATTCTCGCTTTCATTCTATATGTTTTCTCCATAGTTACACCAATGATACAATTGACCGCTAAAAATAAGGCACTAGCATTTTAGATATATTCAACAATGCTTTAAACCTACAACCCAGTAATCTTTGAAGTTATATTCCTCCTTTTCTAATTTGAAAATCCTTTCCCTATAGTACAAAGTTATTATCAGATACTGAAGTTTTAAGTAATTAAATAATCTATGTTTCCAAATTCAATCTCCTTTTTCCTAGATTTCTTCAACCAGACACCTTCAAACCGTTACTTCTGGGGATCTCTGCCCCATTCATTCAAAACACTGAATCCATAGTTTTACCTTAACCTATCAAGAAGTTACTTCAAAATTAACTCTTCATTAGTTCTCATGTATGCCCTTGTCACTCGGTTACAAAATTAATGACGCATGATGGTTCTTCGTGCTATTCCTAAATTTACATTGACTTGCCAAGCTCAAATACTTATTCTAGAAGCTACAATTTTAGAAAATAAAATATACAAGAAAAGCCACTTGCCACCATTTCTCTGACCATAAAAGTCTCCACAAGGTTGTAATGCATCAGATTTAAAGAAGAAAATAGTTCATTCATTTCCTTGGGGGACTTAGGTTGTGTTTGGTAGCATTAAGCACTTAATGCTTGTTGCCTGATGGTTTTCTTTTGTGCAACCATTTCAAACTAAGGGTGGACCCTTGACTTGAACTGTAACATGCTGGGATTGGATCCTAAACTACAAGGAAGAGGAGGAGCCTAAGTCGGAGGAGGTGGTGAGATCAAGAAGGAAAATCGTCGGTGGAACTTCTGTCGAGGAGAGCGGCCGCGCTCAGGTGGAGAGCGACCGCGCTGGAGTTCTTTCGTGGGTGCCAAAATCTTCTGCCGTTGAGGGCGGCCGCGCTCGGTCCGGATCTGCAGCAGATTTTTATTTTGTTTCCTATTTTGATTAGATCTCTTCTTAAACTGAGTTAGGGCTTCCTTGTATAACTATATAAGCATAATTTCGGCCTAGAACATATTGTAGTTGATTGTAGCAACATATTAGAATACATATTGGCTTGGCAATTGCCCCCGGACGTAGTTCACGAGTTGGTGAATGAACCGGGTAAACAACTCTTGTGTTCTTGTGTGTGATTGTTTCTTTCTTGTACGTGTGGGTGTGTTGATTTCCTTATCTTGATTGCAACGGAGTATCACCAATTTCACAACAACTGGTATCAGAGCTTTGGTTCGGAGGATTCAAAATCTTTTCATTAGTTGATTATTTTTTGAATCGCGTTCTTGGGGATTTTGGTGAAGCAGTCAAGATGAAGAACTCAATCGAGAAATTCAACGGTGTGAATTTCACGTTTTGGAAGACAAGGATTGAAGACTACCTTTATTGTAAGGATCTTCATGGACCCTTGAAGGCGAAGCCCGAAGACATGTCACAAGGGGATTGGGAGACGTTAGATCGGAAGGCGTTAGGAGCAGTGAGGAGTGCCCTAACCGACGACGTTGCACGGAACGCTATGGAGGCCAAGACAACGGTGGAGTTGCTATGGCTTATTTGTCGAACATGTATGAGAAGCCGTCGAATATCAATAAGGTGCATTTGATAAAGAGGTTTGCGAATGCGAAGATGTCGAGAGGGCGAGACGGCGGCAAGTCATATCGGCAATTTCAAAGGTATGGTGGACCAATTGAAAAGTGTTGATATTACTTTCTCCGATGAAGTGCTAGCTTGTTTTCTACTAAAGTCATTGCACGATAGTTGGGAGGTTCTTGTCACAACGATTAGTACGTCAGCTTGACATTGGTGTATACGGAGGTTAGAGATCTCATCCTTGAGAGGAGTTGCGAAGGAAAGAGAAAAGGGGAGAATCGTCAGTAGATGGGGTTTGCGCTTAGGGTGGAGAGAAAAAGGGGTGGACCTAAAAAGGGGAAAAGGTCAAGTGCTACAATTGTGGTGAATTGGGGCACATTAGTTATATTTGTCCGGGAAAAGATGGTGGTGCTCACGTGGTGGATGATGGTGGTGATGTATTAATCCTAGGGGAGGAGCGGTCGGGTGAAGATTGGGTGTTGGATTACGGAGCTTCTTGTCAATGCTAGTGGGGATGCAGAATCAATGAAGCGATCTGGCTTGGAGATTTTGGGGTTCTCTATCTTGGTGATGGTCGGCCATTGAAGATCAAAGGTAAGGGGGATGTGATGATGAAGACACCTAACGGAGCATTTCTGACTACGCGACGTGATGCATGTTCGGATTTGAGGAGAAGGGTGATTTACGTTGGGACTGACTTGACGAGTGAAGGGTATGGTGTTTCTTTCATTGGTGGGTCTTGGGAAGTCACAAAAGGGGCTAAGGTGTTGGCTCATGGGGTTAAGGGGAAGATGTTGTACTCTACCTACAATGTCGATGTTCGTTCCGGTGGGAGCAAGAGGCTAAAGAACCGGCATGTTGGTGTAAAAAGGGGAGACATCAAGAAACGGTATGTTAGGGGGGACACAAAGTTGATCAACGCGGTGTGGATGTCCAAGGGCCCTAACAGAGAGCGGATTCAGACCAAGAACAGTCGATGCAAGAAACAAGGTGTGTCCAAGTTTCAAGGGGAGGCATTGCGAGGAAGGTGGGTCTGGAGGGAGAAGGCGAAGTTAGACTTGCGGGGAGAAATCAAGATAGAAGCTGATTTGGGGAGGCAAGAATCATCTAACACGGAGAGGTTGAAACGTCGCTTGGTTTCAACTCGCCTTATTACTTGAGGAGAGGAGAGGTAGTGTCAAGCCAATATGGAGGGAGAATGTGTTCGAAGGTCTTTACTCCGTGGTGGGAGTTAGACGTGTCCATTTTATAAACCGAACCGGCCAACCGGGAGGTTGAAAACCGGCCAAAACCGATCAAAACCGGTCAACGGCGGTTAACCGGAACCGGCTAACCGAAACCGGTAATTGGCCGGTTCGGTTAAGGTTTGAAATTTTGAAAAACCGGCCAACCGCCGGTTAACCGCCGGTTTTTGGCTTGCTCGGCCGAGTCATATGAGTTGCTCGGCCGAGCATAACCTTCCAGTAGTGTTAATTTCCAATAACGGTCATGCTCGGCCGAGTCATATGAGTTGCTCGGCCGAGCGAACGCCGAACTCATTCCAAGCGGCTACTTTTTCAAACTAGCCGTTATGTTCACCACCACCACCACCACCACCACCACCACTACTACTACTACTACCAGTACCACCACCACCACCACTACTACCACTACTACTAGTACTACCACTCCTACTAGTCTACACCACCACCATCACCACCACCACCACCACCACCACCACTACTACCACCATCACTACCACCACCACCACCACTACTACTACTACCACTACTACTACTACCACCACTACTACTACCGCTACTACTACCACTCCTACCAATACCACTACTACCAGCCTACACCACCACCAAGGCACCACCATCACCACCACCACCACTACTACTACCACTACTACTACTACAACCATCACTACTACCGCTACCACTACCACTCCTATCTCTACCACTCCTACCAATACCACTACTACTAGTCTACACCACCACCATCACCACCATCACCACCAACACCACTACTACTACCACTACTACTACTACCACCACCACTACTACCGCTACCTACCACTACCACTACTATCTGGCCTACATCACCAACATCACCATTCACCACCACCACAACTACTATTACCACTACTACTACTACCACCACTACCACTACCGCTACTACCACCACTACTACTACCACTCCTACCGCCACCAGCTACCACTCCTATCAATACCACTAGAGTCCAGGTCCACTACTACCAAATTTACCACCACCACTCCTACCAATACCCTCGTTGTAATTGTATTTTAATTAATAAAATTTAAGGGTACCGTCGCTTTTTCTTTTATATACTTCCGTTTCTTTTAAAAAAGTTAAGTTTTATTTCTTTCAAAATTCATAACTTTTTTATAAACCTTTTTCAAAAAATGTATGTAGATAACTTAAGTTTAAAATAGTCTTATATATCCAAAAAAAAATTGAAAAAAATTAAAAGTTAACTTTTTTTCAAAACCGAATTAACTTTCATTTCTTTAAAAATTCATAACTTTTTATAAACCTTTTGTAAAAAATGTATGTAGTAAACTTAAGTCTAAAATAGTCTTATCTATCCAAAAAAAATTGAAAAAAATAAAAGTTAACTTTTTTCAAAAAACCGTTAAAAAAAATTAACTGAAAAATGATATGCTCGGCCGAGCAACACCAAAGACTCGGCCGAGCAACCCTCAACCCCTAAACCCTAAAAGGGTTGCTCGGCCGAGCAGCACAAAAGACTCGGCCGAGCAACCCTCAAAACCCTAAACCCTAAAAGGGTTGCTCGGCCGAGCAACACCAAAGACTCGACCGAGCATATCCAAACCGTCAAACCGGAGGTTAACCGGATAACCGTTAAAACCGTAAACCGCCTAAACCGTAACCGGTTTAGCCGGTTAGGCGGTTCGGTTCCGGTTTGGATTTTGGGGCTTAAAAACCGCCGGTTGAAAACCGGCTAACCGGCGGTTTTCACAACCGGCCACGTCTAGTGGGAGTTGATGGTGTTCTTATGTTTGTTAGTTTAGTTTCCGGTGGGAGATTGTTGGGATTGGATCCTAAACTACAAGGAAGAGGAGGAGCCTAAGTCGGAGGAGGTGGTGAGATCAAGAAGGAAAATCGTCGGTGGAACTTCTGTCGAGGAGAGCGGCCGCGCTCAGGTGGAGAGCGACCGCGCTGGAGTTCTTTCGTGGGTGCCAAAATCTTCTGCCGTTGAGGGCGGCCGCGCTGGCCTTGAGGGCGGCCGCGCTCGGTCCGGATCTGCAGCAGATTTTTATTTTGTTTCCTATTTTGATTAGATCTCTTCTTAAACTGAGTTAGGGCTTTCTTGTATAACTATATAAGCATAATTTCGGCCTAGAACATATTGTAGTTGATTGTAGCAACATATTAGAATACATATTGGCTTGGCAATTGCCCCCGGACGTAGTTCACGAGTTGGTGAATGAACCGGGTAAACAACTCTTGTGTTCTTGTGTGTGATTGTTTCTTTCTTGTACGTGTGGGTGTGTTGATTTCCTTATCTTGATTGCAACGGAGTATCACCAATTTCACAACATAACAACCATCTCATATTCCTCTTAACGAACATGCATCAATATTCTCATTTAACGAATAAGAGCCAACATTGTAGACATTTAAATATCTCATCATTCATTTAATGAAGAGATACTTAGTTTGAAGTAGTTGCACAAAAGGAAACCATTAAGCAACAAGCATTAAATGATTAATGCTATCAAACTCGACCTTATTCTTCATGTTCATTCTATTTCAGAAGAAGATGATAGCATTAGGTTTCACGTCTTTGGTTCACTTTTCCGAGTTTAGCAGGATCAGGTTGATAAGGAAGGCACACACAGCTGATATCAAGTATTATATCATTTTTTTCCCAATTTAACATTAGACTTTTTAATTTCCCAGTTTTCTAGAACACTCTTCTCGATTTATTTTTAGAACCGTGAGCCCTTATGGTTTTCTTAAGCTGGAATTATGATAATAAGTCCTAACTGGTTATGGTAATTGGAGATAAAGTCTAATAGGTTCTTCAGAGCAACAATTTCAAAATGTCAGTTGAAGGTTTACAAATTTTTAAGTGATGCAAAATCTCATTCTGGAAAGAGCCAAGATCGTAGCAACCTGAGCCAGCTCTGCAAGCAACTACTCTGGAGTCTCCCACATTGGCTACAACAAGCCGGTCCCCTAGCAGTACAGCAGTCGTTGCAGTAGAACCAGCATCCTTTTGCTGGGCCTTTTCACCTCTAAGGTAATCAGTGTCTGTCTGCATAAATGCTTCAACTGCAGATAAGAACATTTACCAATCAAATGTCATTCAAGCCAAAATATAACGCAAACTAATGCCTAAATGTCTAAGTTCAGCAGATTTTTAAGAACTTTTGTCCTTCATAAATATCAAATGCCTGATTAGAGTTTTGAAGAGGACATTCTTAAGATTTTCAAGATAACGCAAGTTAATGCCACCATGAATAGCTCATCAAATTTCTTACCAATGGCCGACTTTGTGTCTTTCATAAAGTCAGGATGGCTACTGAGGTTCTTAAAAAGGTTATTCTTAAGATACTCTGCCGTCCTGGAACCACCATGTCCTGAAATACAACACCATAACAACAACAATCTCGATGAAAATCTATAGCGTCATCTGCAAAAAGTTATGTACTTAGGAATGAAAAAAACTACAAGGTGATACCGTAACTCCGTAAGGGTCATGTGAGAGCTGACAAGTAAACATACTTACCATCAAAAACACCAAAAAAGGCAACCATTTGACCATCAACTTCAGATATTTGTGTCTCAAAAAAATCCTCCATTGAGGACCTTTTACCCTTGAAACTGGCATAACCATAGTTAAATTTTGCATTTTGGGTTCCACTGAGAAAGCCGAAAAGCAAATGGAATGGATTAGTTAATGATGTAGCGGATGCAAGAGAAGCAAGAGACGAAGACAATGATGAAGTTGTTGCTGAGGCGGCCGCACCATCCTCTTCCAGGCGTCCGCATCAAGTTGGGTCGAAGGAGGATGTCCCACGGTGATTGAGGCGGGCGCATGGAGCCACATGGGGCGGCCGCCTCAATCACCGTGGGACATCCTCCTTCGACCCAACTTGATGCGGACGCCTGGAAGAGGAAGGTGCGGCCGCCTCAGCAACAGCTTCATCATTGTCTTCGTCTCTTGCTTCTCTTGCATCCGCTACATCAGTTAATCATGGTAATTCTATATATTACAAAAGTTACAGTAGCAACCAAACTACAAAGAAATCTACGAATTAGTCTCAGCAAGTATGACATTCAAATTACTACAGCTGGAAAAACCAAAAAATACCTATCAGTTTTCTGGATTTCGCAATTATCTACCTTTTAGTCTTACAATCCTTGTAAGTACTTGTGTATCAACAAATACAGACGATAAACCATAAGTAATACTCTATTAATATTGATACATAGAAATTAAGTGCCTAATCGGTCACTTTGACGGCATCAAGTATTGTAATGATCTCTCTTGAAGACAACCACCTTCCAGACACCGTATATGTACGTATGTGTGTGTGTGTGTTTGTGTGTGACAAGCTCAAACCGACACCTGCATGGGCCCCAAATTTTTTCATTGGGTATTTTCGGGAGGTCCAAGTCCAAGTATTCACATTCATTGACAAGGGATCACATTCCAAAGCCTCCAGATGGTTGGAGGTCTTTCTCCCATGGACCGGGCCTCTTTTGGTATTTTAATAATCGCCTTCTCTCATTTGAGAGCCTAATTCTTGTTTAACACAGGCACCCAAATTGTTTGGGACGTCCTTGCTCATTATCCCCTCAAAAACTCAATAATTACAACCACCAATACACATGGACACACACACAAAAAAAATTGGAAAATTGACCATGAATCGCCAAAAGGGAACGTTGGGCCCTAAATGACATGAAATGTTTTTTTAGGAAATTCCAAATAGATTGGTAGGTATATATACCAATTCATTTGAAAGTTTAGAGAAACATTTCACCAAATACATTAGCTGATGCCCTAACGTTTGATAAGGCAATTCAAATCTGCCAGTTTGACAGAACCATGTGTCTCGATAAGAAATCACTTCTTAAATTTTCAACCATGCTTCAGGTACATTTTAACTAAATATGGTATCTGACTTGACAACAATTAATTAATGTTCTCCCAAATAAATATAAGTTTGAATAGCTTCGTTGTGTCAAAGGTTGAGAAATAGAAAAAAAAAATTGAATAAATTTTGAGGCTAGACAGAAAAGGTGAATGCGAGGCAATTGGTTTCATAGATATACAAATTTCCATTTGAGGATCAAACAAACAATTAAGACTAACAAAATTACAAGAACACCAGACGTCATTTTCAAAAAAGGGAAAGAAAAAAAAGAAGTAAAAATCATATAGCAGAATAGATAAATGGAAAATGAAAACTGAAGAGAAAAGGGATGAAGTGAACGTACCTAATACCGCCACCGCTAAAAATGGCATCTGGATCCTTAGCGGGGATCATGTCATTTAATTGTCGCTGCTGTTGAGAAGATTGCGGTGGCTCTGCCGCCGACGGAGGTGGTCTGGCAGCCAAAGGAGGTGGTCCGGCCGCCGAAGGAGGTGGCGGTGCGACCACCTCGACATTCCGCTGAGGGGGAAGGGCGGTGGAAGGGGAAGGGGAGGTGGTGGAGGAGAGAGATTTTGGGAGGTCGTTGGTGTTCATGATTGTAGTATTAGGGGCCGTTGTGCCATGCGTGAGTGTGTATTACACAGATCTCACTTCAACTCATTTCTTTCTTTCTCTGGTGTAATCCAATTTAGTGTAAGGTTAGGGATTTTTTTAATTTCTTTTTTAGAAAATTAGGTCCTAATCCCTCAAAATAATCAAAGCTACGTCCTAAGTTATAAAATTATCAATTATACCTCATATTTCTACTTCAAAAATAAATTATTCATATAGTACTCAGTCTATTTACAAATTTTTTAATTGATATATCTACACTCCCTTTCCACCCTATCATACAGTACAAACACACACACAAATACACACGCACACACTCTCTCTCTCTCACACACACATTCTCTCTCTATATACTCCATCTCTTCCGTCACTGCCGGCGAACCCCTCCCCTCCCCTACTTCCGGCGAAACCCTCCCTCCCTCGCTTTCAACGACCGTCTCCCCCAACTCCGGCTAACTCCGGCGAACGTCTACCTTCTCCCTCTCTTTATCTCTAATTTCTCTCTCTAAAATACTTCTCCCACCTCCAATCACCCAAAACTCCGGCCACCTTCTCCTCCTCAACTCCGACGACCATATCCCCTCCCAACTTCTGGCAACACACCTCCTCCCTCTCTCAATGCCAACCACAAACAACGTTTGTTCAAGTAGATGCAACGTCGCCGAATCTCAGGTCTATTTCTCAGATCTGTAACTCTCCGACAACATTCAACGCCCACCAACCTTACTCTCTCCTCTCCTACCTCCGTCGAAGTTATTCCCTCCATAAGCCTAGATCCGGCCGTTTCCGGTAAAAAAAACAACTGCCAAAGTCCGTTCTTCAAGTTGTGGAGAGTGTTTATGCAAATAGTGAATGCGCGTTACTAAAAGTTGTTGTTAGTCAACCAGTATCTGTTGCTATTGATGTTGGTGGGTTCGACTTCCAGTTTTACTCGTCAGGTGTTTTTAGATCATCCGTAGTCATGAAACTTCAAAGCCATCCCTCTCTCCTTCAATTCAGCTCCAAGTCATCAGTCATCAATAACACAACTCCAAACAATTTTATCTCCATTCATGACAAAAGTCATCACTTTCTCTCTCCTACTTTTTATTATACCCCACCATATTCTCTCTTTCCTACTCATTTATATTACATTTATTACTACTATATATAATTATTAATTATTGTACTATATAAATGATTAATTATAAATTTCATTATAATTAATTATTTTATTAATATATTTTATTTTTTAATTATAGAGAGTGATAAAATATTAATAATGGTAGTTTTTTCAATATTCTTGTATTTTTATCATTTTTTATATGTTAATTGCAATTTTTGTTGAAAAAATTAATTTCAAAAATCTGACACGTGTCACCCTCTAATTGGTCAATGCCTTGATTTTTTGTCCCAAGCCGTGAACCTTGGCTTCTGGAAAAACAAAAAAAATAAAAGTCATCCATGACTTTGTAAAAGTCTTGAATGTGGGATGTCAAAATTGCCAAATCAGCCATGACTTTTACAAAAGTCATGATTGTAAATGCTCTTAAGGGGAGTGTGGAACTATTCTTGACCATGGGGTTATTGTTGTTGGGTATGGAACGAGTGAGGATGGAACTACATATTGGTTAGTTAAGAACTCATGGGGAACATCGTGGGAGAAGAAGGGTATATAAGGATGGAAAGAGATGTTAATGCAAAGGAAGGACTATGTGGTATTGCAATGCAAGCTTCTTACCCTACTGCCGTGATCAATGATTGTTTATTAAGGAGTATGTGTTGTTATTAGTACTGCAACTATATGTCAGGTTTTCATGTAATGCATCGGAGAGGTCGTCGGAGTTGATCGTATTTTTAGTAGTTTAGTTGACAACTGAGAACTTACTGATAAATTAAATTCTCAGTTGTTTGATCGTCGAAGTTGGTGGTCGCCAGAATTGATTGTGTTCTTAGTAGTTTAGTTGACAACTGAGAGCTTACTGATAAGTTCTTAGTTGTTTGGTCGCCGGAGTTGGTGATCACCGGAGTTGATCGTGTTCTTAATGGAGACAACTGAGAACTTACTGATAAGTTAGGTTCTCAGTTGTTTGGTCGCCGGAGTTAATCGTGTTCTTAGTAGTTTAGTTGACAACTGAGAACATACTGATAAGTTAAGTTCTCAGTTGTTTGGTCGCTGGAGTTGGTGGTCGCCGGAGTTGATCGTGTTTTTAGTAGTTTAGTTAATAACTGAGAACTTACTAATAAGTTAAGTTCTCAGTTGTTTGGTCGCCAGAGTAAAAAAAAAAGTCGCTGGAGTTGATGGTTGCCAGAGTTGTTGACCAGAGAAGATGGGGAGGGGTGACCTAAGGTGATGGTGGTTGGAGAGAAAGTAAATTGATAAAGAGGGTGGACTTAATAAAATGATGGGAGGGTGAAATTAGTAAAATGAGAAGGAGAGTATACTTATTAAGATAGGAATTATATGGTTAGATGAAATATTTCTTTTCTTATGAGGTAAAATTGGTAAGTTTGAGGAATTATATGGTAAATTTTCTTATTTTATTTTTTTTTACAAAAAGATAGATAAAGAAAATAGTAACAATATTTTATTGATTGTATCGATTGTGAACGTGAAACACTCTAACTAAAAAGAACTAATTCAATTATAATAAATCATTTTATAAATCAAATTTTGTGACTTTCTTTTATAACTTTGGTATTACCTATAATTTTAAGATTTGGTGTTGATTGCAATTTAATCACCAAACATTTCCTACTTCTGCAATTCACTTCCCAATAATATGATTTTATTTTTGTCAAAAAATAAATATTTTTATATGATGGGGGTTTTACCAATAAATCCCTGCAATGGGATGTAAATTACCAATAAAAACGTCACATTATAATTTTTACCTCAGGATCCCTGGATTGAAATCAAAACCTCCGTAGAGTCCCTGATCCTCTTTATGTTAATCCCAATTGACGATACTACCCCCATCTCCTCAATTATGATTCAGAAGACGACGATAACCATATTCTCGACCCCTTCTCAATCCTCCCCCTTCTCAAACAGAGCAAGCTTCATATGATTCGAATTCCACTTCCGTCATCAAGATCGTCGATTGATGATTGATTTGACTCTGTATTTCTCCTTTTTAAAGTTAATTGTTGTTAAATTCGAGAGCCAATTATAGTATCTTTTACCCTGAGGTTCTTCTGAATCTTCATATTTTTAGGTGCTCACGAAAATAATATGATAGTTCATAATGTTAATCAAAATCTTATTTTGTGGTTTTCTCTTAGATACTTAAACTTTGAGTCTTGTGATGCTTATAAGTATTAATTGTAAACATGAGGGATCTGATTTTGGCTTATTTCCCTTTCTTTTGTAAGATTTCTGATCAATCTATGATGAAAAGACCATATTTTATAACAAATTTACAACTGAATTGGATTTATAAATTGTATTTCCTTCATTCCTAAATGAATGTCGAAAAAAGTTTCAAATTTGCTTTTGGTCAAAGATAATTTTGATTTTTTTTCAATATTCATGTAGAGACGGGACGAAGAGAGTAGATATATAGATCAATTGAGAAGCATACTACACAATATAAAATTAATGTATTTCATAAGGAATAATAAATGAGAAACCTACAATACATTTGTATATACACAAATAAAACCATGAATAACACTACACAGTTATTTAACTATCAATGATAAATATCTCTGTTTATCATTTTTTATACTCAAATAGTGAAAATTGAGAGATTAATTTATCAATTTGTATACTCAATTATAAACAAATGAGGAATAAATATCTCAATTTTATACTCAATTATGAATAATGAGAAATAAATATCTCAATTTTTAAACTTAAACATATGATAAATTGAGTATCAATTGATTTTTCAACCGTTTAAAGGGCAATAACATCACACAACTCTGAAATCACACAACCGTGAAATCAATATAACTATGTCATTCCTAATGTCATGTGACAACAAATTCATCGTTATTAATAAGTTACCGAAAAATTGACTCATCAATTGTGAAAAATTGAGAGATGTATTTATCAGTTTTTTTCTAAATTATAAACAAATGAGAAATGAATATCTTAGTTTTTAATTTTTTTTTAATTTAAACATCTAAGGAATTGAGTAACAATTATAATAAATTGATTTCTCAACTGTTGAAAAAGCATATAACATCACACAATTGTGAAATTACTCAGCTATGTAACCACACAACTGTGTAATTATACAACTGTGAAATCAATTAAAAAATAATTTTACAAGTGAAAAATGAAAAATAACACAACTGTGTAACCATACAAATGTATAATTATACAATTGTGAAATCACACAGCTGTGTAATTGTGAAATCGTACAACTGTGTAATTATGTAATCATACAATTGTGAAATCAATTGAAAAATGAAAAATTATTTTTTTTCATTTTTTTACAAGTGAAAAATGAATTTTTTATTTTTAAAATTTGAATCATATTTTTAATGTACTTGTTGAATCATTTTGACGATACGATTAATACGGTAATTTCAGATTATTTTTTCGATTTTAAGATTTTAAGATATTATATTTTATAATTTTGAGGAAAATAAGAAAGAGAGAGAAAGAGGAGAGGGGAGAGAGAGAGAGAGAGAGATGGGAGAAGAAAGTGCATAATGAATACGCGCTAAGTGCTGTGTTTTTTTTTTCGCATGTGCGTGCACGCTTGATGGGCTTATTGGTCAAACCTCTTTAATGATTCAAATTTCAACATTACCTTATGTTAACAATTTAATTTAAAATTGATAAAATGTTAAACTGTTAATGAATGTGGGTTAAAAACTTAACGAGCATTTTTAAATATTTAATGTCCACCAGTGGAATCAACATGCCGAGTTGTAACCACTAAAATCGCCATCACCATCCCTACCACCATCAACCGGCATCACGGTTAACACCATTAACCACCATCTTCGTCACCAAAGTACTCCGTAATATATTCCCTCCCAAATCGACTTCCTTATTTTGGGTTGGGCTTTGGAAGATTTTGCTTAGGATTATAATTTTCCAAATCGGGTATTTATGCAAGATGTTGGGGTTAAGGTCCTAGCTATGAGGAAGACGAAGGGGAAGGAGATAGGGAAGCGTGGAGAGGGGTTAAGGATGGTAGCGAGAAAGATGAATGAGTATCCCAGTGTTAAAGAGATTTAATTTTATTGTTAAAAATGAGATTTTTTTCAGTTATTTTTTATTTGAATTTTTATATTAATGTATTAACAAAAACAATATTTCGGTTCACATTACTTTTACACTTTTGCGCTTTTACATTTAAAATTATTATTTTTCTTTTATTTACAACACAATTTGATAGTAATTATTGTACTACTTTGAGTATTAAATTATTAAATAGCATTTAAAATAAAAATAAAATATTTAATATGAATATATTTATGCATTAAAGTCTTTTACATTGAACTAGCTTATTACAATATATATATATATATATATATATATATATATATATATATATATATATATATATATATATATATATATATATATATATATATATATATATATATATATATATATATATATATATATATATATATATATATATATATATATATCAGCCATTCACATAATTTAAATGACATTAATGGATGAAATGATAGAAAATAGGAATAATTCCCCTAAGGCCCCCCAGCCCAAATTTTATTCCTTTTAAATATTTTTTTTTTGTAAATCTCAAATAAAAAGTTTTCCCCATATTATAATTCCCCAAACACATCTATGCTCCATCTGGAGATGACCATTTTGGGTCGTGGCCCGCCCGGCCCATGGCCCGCCGCCTGCTTGGCCCACCCCGTCCAGCCCGTGGCCCGTTATCCGCTTGACCCGCTTTGTATACGGGACATGTCTGGACCAAAGATGTTCGCACGGATCGGTCTTTGGCCCGCGGATCAGAAGATTCGTTTGGCCCGTGGATCAAGGATGTCCGCACGGACCTGTCTTTGTAAATGTCTAAAATGTCCTCAAATATATTTGTTAATAAATCTGTTTGAGGGGTATTTTGGTCCAATTTACACATAACGGCTCATTTATCAGGGATGTACGTACGGACCTGTTTTTTAATTTATAATTAGTATAAATGGAAGAGAAAGTCTTAATATTTTTCTCACAAAACAAATTCAATCAATCATAGAATTCTCTCAAACCAAATCATCAAAATATTTTCAAGAGCAAAGTTTGTGATTACATCGTAATAGCTAAAGGTAATCTTATTGTTCTAAGTATTTAATTGTTTACTCACTAGTTAAATATTATGTTAAGTAGTTAATTTTTTTAATCTTCAAAAATTCCAAAAAAAATTACTTTTATTCCGAAAGTTACAAAAAAATTATAATTGTTTACTTTTATTGTTAATAAATTACTGCCAAAAGTATTTAATCCTTATAAATTTTGGAAAATTCAAATTTTTTTTAAGTGTTGCATTTTTTATTTTAATTGCTAGGTAATTTATATTGCTAATTATCATGGAAGATCTAGTTAATGATATATTTGCATATCCCCCCCACCACAAAACCAAAATGTACCCCATCCAAACCGTCGGTCAATAGATAATTCCCTTTTGCACCGTAGTGATAAAATTATGTTTGATCTAATTAATCAATCCTCGAACCCAATCAACACTCCTACATTTCGCGGCTATACTCTGAATTCGACCCCGTATTGGATGAATGAGCCCAACACAAACTATACATCTAGAACCTATCATCACATAGAAGACATAGATGAGGGTGGGGAGGGGGATGACGATAACGATGTACAAGTCACCCACGAAGCCCGCACAATTTCAAATACACTTAATACTGATGTTGCCTCGGGTAGTGCACCTAGTGGGGGAAAGGGTAAGGGTGTAACACCCGTCATAATTTTGCATACATTATCATGTATTTTATTTCATAATTATTATGTGCATAATTTTGTGTTGGCATGTTGTTTAATTGTTGCATCCACTCATTGATTCATCTAATCTAAAAATAATAATTATAAAATAAATTAAATTAAATATAAAATTATAATGACAGTAAAATAAATTTTTTTATCAACTAAATTAAATTTAAGTTAGTTAATGGTTAATTAAAATTAGTATGATTAAGTTAGTTAAGAGTTGCTTAGTATAATTATATTCCATAAAGACAATAAAGTAGGTTAATGGTTAAATCTAGTTTTAGGAGGGTTTGGTTGTAATAAGTTTATTCTTGAATGGTTTAAGTATCAAAGTTGAGGGGTCTTTGTGAAAATTTGACTAAATATATAAAGAGACTTCCCTTTCCTTATACACACGCCTGGAGGACACAAAAATTGAACCAAATTAGCCCTCGTCTCTGTCCATCCAACGTAAATAGGGTTTCTTGTCCAAATAGTGATCATCCTTGTTGATTCAAGCTTAATTTTGGCGATTCGACTTAGTAGAAATGTAAAGTTCGCGTAGAGGAACATTTTGACTACAAAATTAAAACATATAATCGGTGAAATTTTGTCAATTGGTAATTTACTATCTCTATTTTTCTAGACTATAAAAGCATAAGAGTTGAAAATTTAATTATGTGATTAATTTTATGCTATTTAGATAATTATTTTGGGACAGAAGTAGTAGTATTATTAAAAAAAATTACTAGTATGCATGGAGGTACCTATTATGCTAAATTAGCCTAAAATTGATATTTTGTGATCTTTAATTGTTTGAGATTATTTGACTAGTAACAATTATAAGTGGACATTATGTATGATTCGGTGTTATTAAAGTTGCAAATAACATTTATATGATTGTTTGAACAAAATTAGAAAATTGTTCATGGGAATTATTGTTAGGTCCGCTACTTTAGGACCTAGTTTGTGACGAGTAAATTTCTACTTGTGCATTGCATTGAGTCCAGCTGACGTATGTGTTTTGGAGGTGTATTGGTGCACAATTATCGCGAGTGCTGGGGCTAAGTAATAATTGTGGGCCAATACATCTGTGGCCTTTCCCCTCCGTTTGGCCTCGGTTGGGGTTTATAGCCCCATTGTTATAGCAATGTTGTGAATGTGGTGCCCAAGATAGCGGCTCTCTTTTTGCTGTTTATTTTTTTGGAACCGCTTTCTCGTGTAAGGGGGATCACCGCCTCACATCAGTTTGGAAACGTCCGGTTTAAATTGAAAAACGGAGTCGCCACGCCATTTTGATTTTCTCAAAACTTTGAAAAAAAGGATTTGGGTCCGGAGGTTAAGTTACCCTTTGGGAAGAACGTATCGTCGTTCACCCAAAGAGCCTTGCCTAAGCAAGTCTTCCAAGATCCGCTTTTCATACTTGCCTTAGTGCTTTCGTGTGTGGGATGTGTGTTTTGAAAAGGAGGGAATGTACCAAGTGGTCTTCCGGACGTATAAACCATGAGTTGGTTATCGCTCGGGATTCCTTGGATTTTTATGTATTAGGGACTTTGGTCCCATTCTCATCTTGGACTTATGATCATCATGATGAGACCTTGGGTCACATGTGATCAAGATAGGGACACCGTTTTTATAATCCAAGGATGAGACTCTTTAGAAAGGAATGACCTTTGCCTATCAATCCTACATCTTGAGACGATTTTGACTTTTTTGGGACATTTATGCTCGTCTCAAGTGATGATCGGAGATATGTAGCTAGGGCTCATCCTTTTCTAAAGGAGAATCCGTCTATGGCATCTTTAGGTGGAAGAAATGATGTAAAGATAGGACCTTTACACCATCTCGCTCCAAGAGATGCTCCAAGTACCAAGGGGGACTAGGGAAGGGGTATAAAGATTGGATCTTTATACTCATCCTATGCCTTTTTGTGCCTTATAAAGGTCACTAGGCAATCCTAGGAGAGAGATCCAACCATGAGGGACATGGAGGATGCATGCTTAAGCTAAAGATGACATTTTTAATGAAAAGATGACATTTTTATGTGCAAAGGATGCAACTTTATATGTAAAAATGGCATTTTAAGTGCAAAGGATGCTACTTTGATGCAAAGATAACATTTTTAATGCAAAGGATGCTACTTTATATGTAAAAATGGTGTTTTAAGTGCAAAGGATGCTACTTTAATGCAAAGGATGCTATTTTATGAGCAAAGGATGCAAATTTTCACATCACCATGTGAGAGATCCATCCTAGAACAAGCCTTTTTGAGGTCTCATTGTTCATCCTTGGGTTGAATCTTCCATGAATCCTATGTGATAGGGGAAAGGGGGTAATATGATTTACATTCCTAAAGATGGGATCTTTAATGACAATATATCAAGTACCAAGTAAGTATATAATAATATGTAAAGCAAGGAGCAATATATCACATAAATACAAGTATATTTTCAAGAAAAAGGGGGGGGAGAGGTTACCAATGGTGGTGTTCCTCTATCTCCTTGAAGTTTGCCTAGGGAAGGGATCAACTTTGGGAGGTTTTAAAGAGGAGGGAGGTGGTTTTTGACACTCTCAGCTCTCTGGAATTTCGTGGTGGTATTTTGACAGAGTAACACTACTGAAAAATCCCCCTAAAATGAATAGAGGAGGTCTCTATTTATAGGCAGTCTGGGAATGGCTAATGAAGCCGTGCGGCTGTAACCCCAGGGCAAATGAGGTCGTGCGGTCTTATCCTGAGATGGCTCAGCCTATTTCTAGAACCATGCAAGGTGGCCTTCTAGAAGGGCTTTTTCAGCGAAGGACTACCTGGAATTTTAATTCCTAGCAAGTCCTTCGACCCTCGGAAGGTTTGGAAAAGTTCCCAAATTCCCCATGAACTTTAGGAAAGTCCGGGGAATTGCCGGGAAACTTTACCGGAAGGCATGAGCCAGATTTGGGTACTTACAGAAGCCCCTCGGCAACGTCACTTGCAGGGCGAGTGGGGTTGTCGATAGAAAAGGATCCAATCTGGCGAATGCCGAGACGGATTGGGTGACCTAGGTGGTCGAGTGGCTGAACCTTTAGAAGGCTACCTACGTATCCTGAATAGGAATCAAGCCAGATCGTAGTTCGGAATCCACTGGGGAAAGGGGTGTCATATGCGACGAATTGGCTGAACCTAGAGTAGGCTACCTACGTATCCCTGAGAAATCAAGCCAGGCCGTAGTTCGGGAAAAGATCCGCTGGGGAATGGCGAAGAGAAACTGGTCTCTTGCTAAGGAAATAGAAGGGAAAGTGACCTAGGAGGTCAAGTGACTGATCCTACTGGGGATATGCTAGATGAAGGAAGTGACCAATGTGGTCGGATATTTAGACCTTTATGAGGGGCTACTTCACCACTGAGGAGTGATGAATGACAAGGGGCGACCAATGTGGTCTGATGGCTGGACCTTTATGAAAGGCTCATACACCACTGAGGAGTGAGGCATGAAAAGGGTGACCAATGTGGTCGGATGGCTGGACCTTTTATGAAAGGCTACCTACGTATCCTGGAGGAATCAAGCCTTGGTCGTAATTCAAGTCTCACTAGATAGTTAGGAACAGTGTCTAGGATCCTTGAGGTTTTGACGATTCATGGAGGAGTCACCTAATTGACAATTAATGGAGGTTGTCGCCTGAGGAAACTAAGGCTTACGTCACTATCGAGGAGATAGAGGTAGCTAAAGTTTGGTAAACTTGAGCATACTTCTCAATCTGTGAGATAGAGGTAGCTAAAGTTTGGAGAACTTGAGCATACTTCTCAATCTGTGAGATAGAGGTAGCTAAAGTTTAGAGAACTTGAGCGTACTTCTCAATCTGTGAGATAGAGGTAGCTGAAGTTTGGAGAACTTGAGCTTACTTCTCAATCTGTGAGATAGAGGTAGCTGAAGTTTGGAGAACTTGAGCGTACTTCTCAATCTATGAGATAGAGGTAGCTGAAGTTTGGAGAACTTGAGCGTACTTCTCAATCTGTGAGATAGAGGTAGCTAAAGTTTGGAGAACTTGAGCGTACTTCTCAATCTGTGAGATAGAGGTAGCTAAAGTTTGGAGAACTTGAGCGTACTTCTCAATCTGTGAGATAGAGGTAGCTAAAGTTTGGAGAACTTGAGCGTACTTCTCAATCTGTGAGATAGAGGTAGCTAAAGTTTGGAGAACTTGAGCGTACTTCTCAATCCGTGAGATAGAGGTAGCTAAAGTTTGGAGAACTTGAGCGTACTTCTCAATCCGTGAGATAGAGGTAGCTAAAGTTTGGAGAACTTGAGCGTACTTCTCAATCTGTGAGATAGAGGTAGCTAAAGTTTGGAGAACTTGAGCGTACTTCTCAATCTGTGAGATAGAGGTAGCTAAAGTTTGAGTTTTGACAATTCGGAGGTTGTCACCTAGCGTTATTCCGTTATAACGGAAGTAACGGAGGCGACTCGGGAGGAAAGTCTATTTGCTTAGAGATAACGGATATCTTTTGGGAAAACAACGTTACTCTAGTTAAAGGATAACAGGAATTATATGCCTAAGTGGAAAGTCCAGGGGCATAAGTGTAATTTTCTGCTCAGAGCAAAAGAGGCCGCCCGGCATGAGATGAGGGCAAAAGAGGCCGTCCGGCTAGAAGTTTAATTTCACCAGATTATTTAAAACTGGATTTGAACGGGCAAACAACATTATTTTGCTTGTTTCTGCCGAGGAAGAAGAAGAGAGGAGAGAGAGAAAATTTTGAATTTCTTCAATTCTCTTACTTTCTTGGCTCAAGATGGATCCGGAAGGGAACCCAATGCCTAGGCAAGCACGGAGGAACATATCCGAAGCCGCTAGAAGGAGGAGGAGGGAGCTCGTTCGCACGGAGAGGAAGTATGACTTCAACACGCCTCCATCGGAGCTTTATCCCGGTAGGGGAGAACACAAATCAACGAAACCTCAATCAGTTGGGGTAAGCATTCTTGATTTGCTTGATTCCGTCAATTTTGATTGAATTTTGATTGACTTAGGGCTTGACCCGATTTTTAGGAATTTTTCGAATTTTCCTAGGATTTTTGTTGATGATTTTGGAATTTTGATGATTAACCTATGAGGCTAAGGGGATAAATGAACATGCATGTGCAATTTATTTGAAAAATAATGAGAATGACCCATCTTTTCGAAAATAAAGTAAGAAAAATAATGTCTAAAATGTGACGGGGTCCTTGTATATGCTAGAACTAGGTCAATTTCTGATCATGGATGAGAAAGCAAGCTTTTGGACGATGAAAAGGATTCATGCATGCCATTTTTTGAAAAATTAATGCTTATGTGCAAAGAATGTTGAAAATTGGAATTTTTGTGTCTAGGAGAGCAATGTGCTTGACATGGCGTGTTTCAAGTGATGAAAGACACGTTTTCTAGGCAAAAGATGCTAGAAATCTTTTATGAATGCTTTTCTTTGAAAATATGTGCACTTTTGAATATATGCATGCTTTGGAAATAAGATGAAGGGCTGACATGTTTTTTTGTTGTGTTTTCCTACAGGAGAACAAGTCGAGGGGACCTTCTGAGGTCGCAGTGAAGCTATGGGAGAGGATGCCCAATTTTGAGAAAGATGGGGTGAACCCCAAGCAGCTGGTGATGGCTACCGGCCTTGATTTGTTCATTGATGCTATTGGCAGAGGTATCCACGTGACCTCCAAGAGTAAGGGGATAGTTCAGGCCCTCTCAGAGTTCTGGTGGGACACCACCCACATCTTTCACCTTAGCTAGGGGGAGATCACGGTGACGCTTGCCGACTTTACTGCTATCACTGGCTTGCAGTTCACTGGGAGGCCTGTGACTTGGAGGGACCATATCACGGCAGAGGAGTTTAGGGCTTTGGTTGGGTTCGAGCTTCATCCTAAGGGGCTCGGGATGGAGATGAGGAATGTGGAGGTGGCGGTCCAGGAGTGTATGCAGGGATTTGCCGCCAACGAGGTGACTGCCCACCAGCTCGCGAGAGCTTTCTTGTGGTTGATGCTGTCAGTCACCATCTTTGCCAAATATGGGACACTGGCTATGGTTTGCTTGCTTGATTCTTTGGAGAATCTTGATGAGGTTGGGGCGGTCTCTTGGGGTGAGGCCGAATTGGCGGAGCTTTACTTCTCCTTGGATATGTATAGCCGGAACAAGGCTGCCTCTATGGACTGCTTCTCTTTTGCGCTTGAGGTAGTCTAACTTTCTTTTCTCTCTTTTACTTTTCTGTCTTGAGACTTTTATGAGAGAAAATGACCCTTTTATGTGTTTTTTTTGAACATGCAGGTCTGGTTCTGCGAGGTGATTGGGTTCTTTCCTTAGAACCAGTAGAGTGATCCGGAGATCTTCCCGGCCATGATCCGTTGGAGGGGAGATGCTAGAGACAAGTTTACAGGGAAGACCCGGATCACTTTTTACTACAAGATGGTGAGACCAATCATCAACAGGGATGGGCATGATGGAGTTGATTTCTACCCTTGGGGGAGGTACCCGGAGGTTCTGCTAGGGGATGCCGTGGAGGCAACTAGGCAGAGGAGGTGGCTTACGGGCCTGGCATGTGATGTCATTTACCTGTGGGACCACTTTTCTAGGCAGCATGGCCTTGTCCCTCCCTTGGACTCCATTACACCTCATGATCCTCCAGCACGGATGCTGCAGCCCAGGGACTGGTCCGAGGATGATATTGCTAGGTACCAGGCTGGCGTGGCGGCCGTGGAGTATTTTGACTTGGCTACCCCGTATGCCACCTTCGTGGAGCAGCATTTGAGGATGCCGCAGAAGCTAGTGAAGCCGTCATCACTGTGGGTACGGGAAGCTGAGCCTACTGACCCGCCTATGCCTCCTGTCATCTCTCTTACGTGGTCAACGGGGTACCGAGGAGGTTCATGATTCCCGTTCCTGACACGAGGGAGCCCCGGTATACTCTGCCGCCTGACAACACTGTAAGTACCTTTAGGGTCTCTTCCCCTTTTGTGGATTTATTTGCTTTCTGCAATTTTGAACCTTTCTTGAGATATTCTGAGTTTTCTTCTCTTTTCTCTCAGGTTCCTGCTCGCTCATACGATGGCTTGGTACGGCAGAACAGGGGCTGGAAGGATGTGTGCCGGTCCCTTCTGAGGAAGTTGGCATGTGCTTCCAGGGCTGGGGCTAATGTGCAGGAGCCCGTGCGCAAAAGAAGGCACGTCGGGAGCACATCATCCACCTCATCAGCCTCAGAGTATTCTTCTAGCGCCATACCTCGGGGACAGGGACCCAACACCAGCATCCTGGAGTAGCTAGCAGAGTACGAGCACGTGAATGTGAACCTTTCTGATGTGAGTGACACTGAGGACTTGATGTGAGATCCTAGCTTCTATGAGATAGGCAGCGACGAGGAGTCGGAGGCTTAGGATTTCTTAGGGATTTGAACTAGGAAAGAAGGAAACAAACAATGAACACTTTTTTATGCACAATTTATTTGTTTTTCATTTTATTTGGGCGCCGATGGGGCGAAAACAATGTATTACTCTTTTATTTGCTTTTCTAATTTATGCTTTATGAATTTGCATATTACTTGAGCCTCGGGGCAGTTTTTTGCTTGGAAATGGGGCTAAAACTGGGCCAAAATGGTTTGTGATGACATATAAATGCATGGATGGCATTTGGATATGTTTTTGTACAGGTTTTGTTGAGAAAGTGGGGTGAGAACTCCACTTGGGCAGAAACTTTGATTGCTGCAGATTTTTTTTTCTGCAGATGGCAAAAGAGGCCGTCCGGCCTGGACTTGGGGAAAATGAAGTCGTGCGGCTGGAAGTTCTGTCTGAACTGGTTTTTTTTCAGAATAAAACCAAGGCTTGGCCTTTTCATTTCATTTTCACCCTAGACTTGTCCCAACTGATCCCAAAGCATATTTTTGACCAAAAGACATCAACTTTGATCGTTGGCAATGGAGAAACCCGTCAGATTGCAAAAGGGGAAAAGAGACCGTTTTATGTCCGATCTTCAATCTTGGATGAGACATAACTTTCAATCCAACAAGAGGCTGTTTGATACCACCTTCAAGATCAAGTCTTTATGGCATTTGAAGGATCTCCCACCCAATTGGGACCTTTTGAGGGCTGCAGCGAGGTTTTGGGACGTCCGGAGACATGTTTACTGCTTTTCTTACAACAAACTCATCCCAACCTATGAAGACTTCCGAGCCTTGATTGGGGGTCCAGAAATTGAATTTGTGTCGATTCCTCTGATCGAAAACGTGCCGGTGGCAGTAAAGTTAGCATCTTTTCTGCAAATCTCTCTGGGAGAGGCTGAGGGGATGATTGTAGCCCCTGATCGGATTGACCTTTCTGACATCCCAAGCAGGTTTGGGTTTTCGGATACGGCGACGACCACTGTGGCTATGGATGCCTTTATCCTCTGTGTGTTCTCGTCTTTGTTCACGGCCGAGTCTGTGGGGATTTGTCATGGTGGCCTCTTGGACATGGTCAGGGATTGCAGGGCTGGGAAAGACATTGTCCCATTGGTTTTGGGTGAGACCCTGCATGGCATTGATAGGATGGCTAGGGGAGACCATTTCATGAGGTCTGGGAGCCCGGCTGTGTTGACTTTGTGGCTGCAGGAGAGGCTTGGGGCTTTGCCAGGGGCTTCGCCTACTCAGTGCCCTTGGGTGATTTCCCAGAGGGGTGCACCTAGGCAGCAGGACCAGGGTAGCTGGGAGCTGATGATGGCTAGGTTATCCACTTCGGATATTCACTAGTGGGTGCCTCATTAGAGGTTGCAGACCCAGAGGAGATTTCAGGAGTCCTATGTAGTGAGGGTTCCAGGGCTTTCTTGGTCATCCTTCTACATACCCCGCTTGGTATCCAGGCAATTCGGGGCCTTTCAGGAGCCGTTGGGCGATTGGGAGGACATCCGTACCATGGAGGTGGTGTCTTTGGATATGAGGGATCCAGCCAGCTTCTTATTCTTCTCGAGGGCTTGGACATATACTGCTTTTCCACCCAGGGCCATTCTCAAGAGCAGGAAGAGTACTATCTTGACTACGGCCTATTTGGACTGGTATGAGAGGGAGATGGGAGCGACTCAAGTCATTTTGGGAGAAATACGTCAGGATTTATTGGGGGCTGACTGTGACTCTAGTAGGACTTTGAGGAAGACTGAAGCTAAGGCGAGTCGCCATAACCAGTCGGGTGACCTTATCAGGGATATGGAAGCTCGATATGAGAGGCTTTCTGAAGTCGCTCCCTTGACTGAGGCTCAGAGGGAGGAAGTGCGGACTCGTGCCCGGATCAAGAGGGCATTTATTGACATGGGTCTGTTGGAGGCTCCAGTGAGGATACCTGAGATTGGGATGAGGGAGACCGACATCATTGAGAAGAAGAGGAAGAACACTCGACGAGGTCGAGGTAAAGGGAAGACGACCAAAGAAGACTCAGTGAATGACAGCTGATAGGTCTTTTCTTATGATTTCCTTATTGCCATTTGCAAACACAGTAGTTTATTAGGCATTTTATTGTATTTTAGATCTTTGTAGCAGGTTAGCAGAGTCAAGAATAGACCGTGCTTGAACTCATAAAGAAGTTTTTAACTTGTAATGAACACGAGATATTATCTTAGAATTTATAAGACACATATTTCGTGGAAACTTTATTGACTTATTTATGGTTTAGACCGAACCATTGTTGGCTGCCTACGTTCCCCTTTTACAAGAAAGACTAAGGGGCTCAGGTCTTCGTAGTTCATTCTGGTGAACTATCGGGATTTTTGTTCTTTTTGTCTTTTTCTTTTTTTCCTTTTTTTTTTATGTGCAGCCCTGTTTTTTGCCTAGACCGCCCTTTTTGGGTTTTCAGCCTAGCTGGGCATTACTCTTTTCGCACTAAGAGCTTTTTCTTTTTCTTTTTTTTTTATGTGCGACCCTGTTTTTTGCCTAGACCACCTTTTTTTGGGTTTTTCAGCCTATCTGGGTATTACTCTTTTTGCACTAAGATTTTTTTTTTTAAATATTTTTTTATGTGCAGCCCTGTCTTTTGCCTAGACCGCACTTTTTTGGGTTTTTCAGCCTAGCTGGGCATTACTCTTTTTGCACTAAGATTTTTTTTTCTTTTTTTTTATTATATTTTTTTTAGACATAATACCTGCGGAGCTTATCGCCGTTGACTGGGTGGACAAAGGGATTGCCGTCCAGGTCTGCAAGCTTCATGGCTCCTCCCGATAGTATCTTCTGCACCACATACGGGCCGATCCAAACGGGTTCCCACTTTCCCAGGGGGTTGTCTCTGGTAGGGGGCTTCACCTTCAACACTAAGTCACCCTCTTTGATGTCCCGGGCCTTGACCTTTTTGTCGAATGCCCTGGCCATTCGCCTTTGGCAGGCTCGGGTGTGCTCCATGGATTTTAGCCTTCTTTTGTCGAGCAGGGCCAACTCATCGTGCCGACTGCGTAGCCACTCTACTTCGTTGACACTGTTTTCCAGGAGGACCCTTAGTGACGGGATTTCCAACTCCACGGGCAACACTGCTTCCATCCCGTAAGTTAGGGCAAAGGGAGTTTCTCCCGTAGCTGTTCTGACAGACGTTCTGTAGCCCCAGAGTGCCAGGTGCAGCTTCTCAGGCCAGTCACGACCACGGGTGGCCATTTTTCGGATAATCCGCTCGAGCGTCTTATTGGCAGCTTCCACGGCTCCATTAGTCTGAGGTCTGTATGGGGACGACTTGTGGCGAGTGATTCTGAATTCTGACAGCAATCTATCGCAGTCCCCTTCAAAGTGCGACCCGTTATCTGAAATGACCTCATTGGGCACCCCATATCTGCACATAATGTTTTCTTTGATGAATTGGGCCACTTTTCTGGAAGTGAGGACCTTGTAGGACTTGGCCTCTACCCACTTGGTGAAGTAGTCGACTGCCACTAACACGAATTCGTGCCCATTGCTTCCAGTCGGGGCTATCTTCCCTATCATGTCAATACCTCAAGTTGCAAACGGCCAAGGAGTCGTCATGCAGTACAGGTCATGAGGCGGGAGATGGTTGAGGTTGGAAAACCGTTGGCATTTGTCACACTCTCGAACATGCTGGACATAGTCTGTTTCCATGGAAATCCAGTAGTAGCCCATTCCGAGGATCACTTGCATCAATGCCCTGACATTCATATGAGGAACGCAGGGACCATTGTGGACTTCGGTCATCAGCTCTCTTGCCCTTTCTTGGGTGACACCTAAGAGGAGTGGTCCTTGGTACCGTTTCTTGTACAGGTCGCCCCCTAAGATGACATAGTGAGAGGTCAACCGTTTCAAGGCTTACAAGCTCTTGGCTTTGATGCCTTCCCTTGGCCTTAGTTACAGTCACAATGTTGGATAACCATGTCGGATATTCGATAACTCTGATGAATCCTACCCGCAATAGCTTTTCAATCTCTTCTTTGACCTGTAGAGACCATTCTGGCTTCATCTTCCTCAGTTTCTGCTTTACTGGCTTAGCATCTGGTGCTAGAGGGATTCTGTGCTCTACTATCGAACTGTCTAGCCTCGGCATATCCTTGTATGACCATGCAAAAACGTCCATGTATTCTCTGAACAGATTGACCGGTGTCCCTGCTCAACCCCTAGAAGAAGTTTCCAATCTGTGTCTCTTTAGGTTCCTCGACAGTACCCAAGTTAACACTTGTCAAAAACTCCTCGGCAGCTTGGGCCCGGTTTTCCTCTTTGTCTGTAACCTGCTTAAAGATTTCTTGGATGTATTGTTCATTTAGTGTGTTTGCATCTTGTTCAAATGATTCATTATTAACTGTTGTTAAGTTTTGAGTTAATTTATCATTTGTTAAGTTGGCAATAAGAGGATACTCAGAAAGATCTGTCATTTCATTCAAAGCAAGAGGAAAGATGACATTGGTTACATATTCATAATCCTCAGGCGTGAGGCCTTCGGATGACTCGGAGGACTGGAATTCAAAGATTCTTGACTCAACTGACTCTTGACCCTAACGACTCTGGACCCTACACTACTTATTGACTCGAAATGTTTGACGCGGGTTGGACTGGGTTTACTTTTTCCTGCTTTTGCCCTGTGAATCGTCATTGCCTTTGTTGACATCATTCCCATGGGGGATGTCCGACTGACCCGGCGCAATCTCTTTTTCGAATCTGACCGTATCCATTTGTACCTCTGAGGTAATGGGACCAGTTGCGATTCCGGCATCTGAGAGACAGCTTTCTTCATCATAAAAGTCTTCTGGCTCGTTCACTCTTCTTTCCACATTCTTCCAAACAGGGGGTTGGGACTGATCCTCATGAGCAGTAAGAGCCATCACGAACACATTATGCTCACCGTGAGTGATGAAGGGTTCCGGAGAGGCTTTCATCATCATAGCTTGGCTTACTTCTGCCTCACAATCTTCATAGGTGAGCCTTTCTTCTGTAATCTTGAATATGGTCACTGGTTCGATATCACAAAAGAGAGGTCGGGCCTTGACAACATTAACGAAATCGGTTCCTATTATGGGTCCAAATTGTCCTTCCATGGCGGAGGCATCAATCAGATCTTTCCACTCTCCTTGCAATTCAGCATAAGGAACATTGAATTCCAGGATGTCTATGATCTTTGGATTCCCAAAACCGGCTGCATTTGTCTCCCCAAACTCAATCATGTTGACTCGATTGTTGGCAGGAAGAGGATTCTTGACCACATTGGGACCTCTAGGTGGTAAAAGCTTGCCTTCTTCAATCAGGCGAGAGATCAGGAACTTTAGGTAAGTACAATCATTGGTGTTATGCCCATGGTACTTGTGAAAGCGGCAATGCTTGGTTTCGTCCATCCTGACACTAGGGTTTTTTGGTTTCCAGTTTTCCAAAGGTCTAATAAGTCCTTTGGCCACCAGACCGTCAAAGACCTTCTCTAGTGGCATCCCAAAATCTTCAGCAGTGTAGGAACGAGGCCTTGGCTTCACAGCTACTTGACCTGAACTTTGTCCAACTTTCTCATTCTGAATATAATTGGACGCGCCAAACCGTTTTTTTCCCTTTACAATATGTGGCATTTGAGACTCGGTGCTTTGTAGCGGTAGGAGTTGCACTGCTCGTGACCGGAGCCATGTTGAAGGCATTTTCGAACTTGGTGCCGGCATTTACCATTGCCCGAAGGTCAGGATAATAGTAATTGCCAATCTGGACCCTTAACTGAGGTTTCAAGCAAGACTGGAAGATCTCCATCTATTCTTCTTCATTCAGCGGGGTCATCATTTCACTAAGCTTCCAATTCCATCTCTTGTAGAATTCACTTACTGGCTCGTCTGGGCGCTGCAGAGTGCCTTGTAGGTCATTCCTGCTGGTTTCCCAATTTAGATTAGCCTTATACTTTTCTTGGAATGCTTCCTTGATCTGGTCCTATGTGGCTCGGGCTTCTGGCTTCACATGCAGGAACCACCTAAGAGCTGAACCCTTCAATGACAATTGAAAGTGGTCGGCCATTTGTTGATGTGTGCAATCTTTGGCTCTCATGGCAAGAAGGTAGCTTTCAATGTGAGTCCGGGGACAATCGGTGCCGTTGAACTTTTCAATCTCAGGCATTTGAAATTTTGGAGGAAGAGGGACGATTTTGCTGGGATCAGTGATCTGGTATGCCGCCTTCTTGGTGCTCAGTTCCCCAAACTTCTCTTGCATGGGCTTAACTTGTTCCATCAACCAAGTCATATTGGGGTCAGGTGACGGTTTAGGATTGTTCGATTCTGAAGCAAGCTGATCAGATTTGAATGGTAGGGCAGTGGGTGGCACAGTGGTAGCTGGTACCATGGCTTGGGGATCTTTAGAAGGGAAGTAAGTGTAAACTTGACCTGATCCTGAGTTTCCGTGAGGCTGGCCTGAGGCATATGAATTAGGTTCATAGTTACCAGGGTAGGAAAAAGGATACGAAACCTCATGGGGTCCTGTTGGCAAGGTAGGGGGTGGAAGATCTGCTGTGGCAGTGCATAGGTTAAAGAGATCACTGGATTGATTCTGAGGCCTATAGATTGTCTGGGATGACCCATACTGAGGAGGGGGAGTGAATCCCATGGGGTAATGCAGAGGCTGCGTAACTGGGATAGCTGTGGCGTTTGCTCTCTGTTGGTAAGGAACAAAGCTGGGTCTTATCTGAGGAGGCGAGGGTGTTGGAACCCTGAAGGCCTGGGATGTGGGAAAAGACTGAAAAGGGGTAGTCTTTGGTAAGGTATCATATGTGGATGGAGGAGGGTATTGGTTATAGGCTGGGGGAGCAGAGATGGCTACTTCTGGAGTCTCATCTTCTACCATAACCAGGGAACCGTTGGACTCAACCACTATCTGAACCCCATGACGACGAAGCGCATCAATGAGCATGGCTTGCTGTTCCTCATGGACCTTACAACTATTTTCCAAGGCTAAGGCTAGCTCTTCTTCCCTAGTCATCTGGCTACCCAAACCGCTGCTGTTTTCTGTCAAATCGGCCATTCTGACTCTCTGGACTGACAAAACTGAGGATTCTGGCGAACTATCTGAGAATTCTGCGCTAACAAGCCGCTGACCCGGTATTCTCACCCACTTCTTTCTCGCAATGGTGGGAAAGGGATAGGAGAGGTTTAGACTCGGGGTAGGTGTTTAGGCTGAAGGCTCAAGCAATATGCAAATTAAGAATCTTCCAGTTTACTTAAAACGGTGTCTTTTATTAATTTCTATTCGGTTGGAAAAGGGGTTTTGCCCTTCTTTTTCGCAACTACTCTAGATCCTGGATCAGTGGGCTCCGTCACTACGTCTATAAGCCCCTCGTATTCCACCTGTATTTTGACCTCCCAAGGTGGACAGCCCCGGGCGAGGGTCCTATAGGGTACGCGGATCCCACCGACCGAGAGAGAAGAACGCTCCTAACGGGTCTAGCGAGTCATAGGAACTTTCAACGCACGCGCGATGCGGATTATAGTCATGGCAATACCGGGAAAGTCTCGTCTTTCAGCCTTAATGCAATTTCGGCAGAATTTCGCTTGCGCGATTGATGTTTTGACTTTTTCGGCAATGTCCGAGAAGATAATAGGCATGGGTCGGGCGGTGAAAGCCGGATGACACAGTGTCATATTGAACTTCGTTGCATACGCTGTGCGTGAGACAAAGTCGAAGTCAATACCGGGTCAAGATCTCGCCAATTTTCCTTGTCGGAATTTCGGCAGAGCTCCGCTTGCGCGAAAGATCCTTGAATTTTTGGCACGGACTCGGTCTCGACTCTTACGCATCTCGTGTGGGTCAAGGTCAAAGTCAATGCCGGAGTCAAGATTCTGCCAATTTTTCCTTGTCGGAATTTCAGCAGAGCTTCGCTTGTGCGAAAGATCTTGACTTCCGTCATGGGCTAAGGTTTGACCTTTACGGGGATATGCAACTGGGCTATATGACACGGACTAGACCAAAAACCAACCAAATGTCACGATTTTAAAATGTGTGACACGGACTGTGCATTGGTCGACACTGGCTGCCATGGGGAGTTTGGGATGATTCTGTGCGCGCCCGGGAGCATCGTAATACTGTCCGTGACTGCAACTGAACAACCACCCAGGGTTAAAGGGACGTGCGTGCAAAGTGTACATGATATATAAGGTGTGCATAGTGTGCGGCCTCCTAAAAATATTCCTTTTTGAGTTAAAACAGAAATTTTCAGAAATGTGTTTTAAAGGAATGATTTTTCGGGACGGGAAAAAATGCAGCAAATAAGCACGTAAATTTTCTGGGAGCCCCGGTCAGTCTTGGAACTGAATAGCCCCAAGCTACCAAGGCTGCCAGATTAACCTCAATTTTTGTCCTGGTGGAATTGCCAATGAAGCCGCCCGGTCAGAATCCAGGGAGGATTAAGTCGTACGGCTACATCAAGCAACTTTCCAGGTTCCAATTTTCTTTGATCTGCAGTCAGTTTTCCCAGCCTTTTTGGGACCTTTTCAGCTTCCAGCAAGCTTCCTGTTCATTTTCAGAATATGCACAATTCCCAAGAAGCAAATGATGCATGCAATGCAATGCAAGAAACATAGGGTAAGTATGAGAAGCGGATCCGCGGCGGAAGGCTAACCCACTCGGAAAAAGCTTTTTCTTTTTTTTTTCGAAAAGAGATACCGGTACATGGGATTGTTAGACCATCGTTTATCCCAAGCCTCGGGTTAGGAAGCGATACAGGAAGGTTAATGGTTTCCACCTATATACCGGGTATCATTTTTTTTGTTTTTAAAAATGAAAGCTTTCTCCTTTGGTTTATCCCCAGCGAAGTCGCCAAACTGTGAATGTGGTGCCCAAGATAGCGGCTCTCTTTTTGTTGTTTATTTTTTTGGAACCGCTTTCTCGTGTAAGGGGGATCACCGCCTCACATCAGTTTGAAAACGTCCGGTTTAAATTGAAAAATGGAGTCGCCACGCCATTTTGATTTCTTCTAAACTTTGAAAAAAAGGATTTGAGTTCGGAGGTTAAGTTACCCTTTGGGAAGAACGGATCGTCGTTCACCCAAAGAGCCTTATCGAAGCAAGTCTTCCAAGATCCGCTTTTCATACTTGCCTTAGTGCTTTCGTGTGTGGGATGTGTGTTTTGAAAAGGAGGGAATGTACCAAGTGATCTTCCGGACGTATAAACCATGAGTTGGTTATCGCTCGGGATTCCTTGGATTTTTATGTATTAGGGACTTTGGTCCCATTCTCATCTTGGACTTATGATCATCATGATGAGACCTTGGGTCACATGTGATCAAGATAGGGACACCGTTTTTATAGTCCAAGGATGAGACTCTTTAGAAATGAATGACCTTTGCCTATCAATCCTACATCTTGAGACAATTTGGACTTTTTTGGGACATTTATGCTCATCTCAAGTGATGATCGGAGATATGTGGCTAGGGCTCATCTTTTTCTAAAGGAGAATCCGTCTATGGCATCTTTAGGTGGAAGAAATGATGTAAAGATAGGACCTTTACACCATCTCGCTCCAAGAAATGCTCCAAGTACCAAGGGGGACTAGGGAAGGGGTATAAAGATAGGATCTTTATACTCATCCTATGCCTTTTTGTGCCTTATAAAGGTCACTAGGCAATCCTAGGAGAGAGATCCAACCATGATGGACATGGGGGATGCATGCTTAAGCTAAAGATGATATTTTTAATGAAAAGATGACATTTTTCTGTGCAAATGATGCAATTTTATATGTAAAAATGGCATTTTAAGTGCAAAGGATGCTACTTTGATGCAAAGATAACATTTTTAATGCAAAGGATGCTACTTTATATGTAAAAATGGTGTTTTAAGTGCAAAGGATGCTACTTTATGAGCAAATGATGCAACTTTTCACATCGCCATGTGAGAGATCCACCCTAGAACAAGCCTTTTTGAGGTCTCATTGTTCATCCTTGGGTTGAATCTTCCATGGATCCTATGTGATAGGGGAAAGGGGGTAATATGATTTACATGCCTAAAGATGGGATCTTTAATGACAATATATCAAGTACCAAGCAAGTATATAATAATATGTAAAGCAAGGAGCAATATATCACATAAATACAAGTATATTTTCAAGAAAAAGGGGGGGGGGGGAGAGGTTACCAATGATGGTGTTCCTCTATCTCCTTGAAGTTTGCCTAGGGAAGGGACCAACTTTGGGAGGTTTTGAAGAGGAGGGAGGTGGTTTTTGACACTCTCAGCTCTCTGGAATTTCGTGGTGGTATTTTGGCGGAGTAACACTACTGAAAAATCCCCCCTAAAATGAATAGAGGAGGTCTCTATTTATAGGCAGTCTGGGAATGGCTAATGAAGCCGTGCGGCTGTAACCCCAGGGCAAATGAGGCCGTGCGGTCTTATCCTGAGATGACTCAGCCTATTTCTAGAACCATGCAAGGTGACCTTCTAGAAAGGATTTTTCAGCGAAGGACTACGTGAAATTTTAATTACTAGCAAGTCCTTCGCCCCTCGGAAGGTTTAGAAAAGTTCCCAAATTCCCCCTGAACTTTAGGAAAGTCCGGGGAATTGCCGGGAAACTTTACCGAAAGGCATGAGCCAGATTTGGGTACTTACAAATGCATAACTTTGGCAAGCTAGTTCCCGTGATTTGTTCCTGGGTTGTAGGGACCAGGACGTCACGTGGCGTGAATACGAATAATCCGGTTCACAATTATAGATGCGACACTAATCGCATGTAGATGCTATATTTATAGCACGTGACCTAGAAGCGGAGAGATAAGGCAGGTGAAGACGATCGGAGGGAGAACCTCGATCACGTATCATTTTTAATGTGTTTACTTTACAACTAATTATGTGACATTTGATAACTTGTTAATGTCTTGATAGCCATTTAATATTTATATGAAATTATGTTGTATATTGCATACTAGCATGCCATATTGTTGCATATAGTAACTTACTGGGTTTCGACTCACCCCTTCCTTTATTTTGTTTTCCTTAGATCGCTGTGAGGCGGGGGACGCACGACATTGAGTTGTGGTTCAGTGAGGAGTCTAAGGTAGTTCTTCTTTTGTTGGGCTCGTTGTTTTTAGTGTTTAGTATTTTGTTTTGGCGAGGCCATGGTTGTACAGTGTTATATAAATACTGTTCTCTTATGTTGGTTGTTTTGGTTCCGGGTTGTGATACCGTACTTGTATATAGATCATGGACTTTAGTATAGTCATGTGTATATATTTCTAGTGGTTTTATCATTTACATGTGTATTGTTGGCTCTGAGCTAAAAGCTTGTTGAGGTGTTGTTGGTTGATATTGGTATAGTTTCGGCTTTTGTATAGCCGAGGTAGTGTAATTAGTATATGTCATGTTGTTGCATACAGGTTGCATGAGCATGTTTGTGTTATTATTGTTGTATCACGTATGTCGGATGAGGTACCATATCGGACCTCGGGTCGGGGCGTGATAGTTGGTATCAGAGCTTAGGTTATAATAGCCGGGAAAGGATCCTTGGCTTAGGAGGGTAGTTTTGTAATTAAAGTATTAGCGTTGAGTGTTGTGTGTAGGTTTAAGTATGGTGGAGAATCGTCTGGAAAGAGGAGGAAAGAGGAACAGGTGATGCAGACAGAGTTGGGAAAAATAGGGATATGCCACCACCAGATCCGAACCAAAATTTTATGCACATGTTCCAGGGATTTATACAATCAATGACGGAAATGAATAGACAGGCTATGCAAGGACAGAGGCAATCGAAAGGTGGACAACAACATGGTCAAGGGGTTGTGCGAAATCATGGGATGGAACAGTTTTTAAAAATGAAGCCTTGTGGTTATGATGGGGAACCTGACTCAACCAAGGCTGAGAGATGGATCGAATCAATAGAGAAAATATTCACAGCATTGGAGTGCAGGGAAGAGGACAAGGTGCGATTTGCTGTGTTTAAACTTGAAGATGCAGTGGAACATTGGTGGGGAGTGTTGAAAGAAAGTTGGGATCGTGAAAGAGTGCCACATACTTAGGAGAATTTCTTAAGGCAATTCAAAAACCAATTTATACCAACGGTGGTGCAGGACAGAAAAGAAGTGGAGTTCTTAAATCTTGAGCAAGCGGGTAAGAATATAGCATAATACTCGGCCAAGTTTACAAAATTGGCAAGGTACTGCACTCATCTGGTGCCTAACGAGGAGAAAAGAGTATATAGGTTCGTGAAAGGGTTGAGAACTGAATTCCGAAGGCAGTTGTTACCTTTAGAGTTTCCAAGTTACCAAGCAGCCATTAATAAAGCCTACCAGATTGAGCAAGATATAGAGGAGCATCACATGAAGCAAGGAAATACAAGTGGTAACCAACAAGTATCACGAAGTCAAGGATCAAGGCAAGGTATGGGAAATGGTACCAACAAGAAAAAAGGTCGATTTAGATAGGGAAAATAGGCAAGCAGTCAAAGTAATGTTAGTTCAGCTCAATCATCAACGAACATTGGAATTGTTTGTGGTTTCTGTTTGAGGGGTGGACACGTGGAGGATCATTGTTGGATGAAGCAAGGGAAATGTTTACTTTGTGGTGACAGTGGACACTTTAGAAAAGAGTGTCCAAGAAATCGAGGAAGTCAGCCTTCAAGTAACTCACAACCAGCTACTCGGGCGAAGAGAGATCATGAGGGTCGACCTAGAGTTCAGGGTAGAGTGTTTTCTCTAGATCAGAAAGGTGTGCCGGAGTCTACCGTTGTGATTAGAGGTACTTTACTTATTTCTAGCGCGAGAGCACGAGTGCTTTTCGACCCAGGCTCATCTCATTCATATGTTGCATCTCATTTTGCACATCATTTGCATGTTCCATCTCAATCATTATCTTATGTGTTAGAGGTATCTACTCCTATGGGAGAGTGCATGGTAGCTACATATATATATATCGTGCATGCGACGTACACGTTTATGTTCACATTTTATATGCTGATTTGGTAGTGTTGCCTATACGTGACTTTGATGTCATTCTTGGTATGGATTGGTTATGTGCTCATCATGCATCTGTTAACTGTCATAGTAAGGTGATTAATTTCTCTATTCCGGGGCTACCTGAGTTTACTTTTGAGGGTGAAAAGATTATGGGAGGCGTCCATATTATTTTTGCGTTGAAAGTTCGTAAGTTGTTGTCCCAAGGTTGTATTGGATATCTAGCTTGTGTGATGGATAAAAGTAAACAGATTCCCAAGTTAGAAGATGACCAGTTGTGAAAGAGTTTTCTGATGTGTTCTCGACTGATTATGATATGCCACCGGATCGAGAAATTGAATTTTGTATTTAGTTATTGTCGGGTACATCGCCAATATCTAAGGCACCTTATAGGATGGCACCTGCAAAGCTTAAGGAATTGAAGATTCAGTTGCAGGAGTTACTAGACCGTGGATTCATTAGGCCGAGTGTATTTCCATGTGGTGCACCTGTGTTATTTGTAAAGAAGAAAGATGGGATGCTTCGACTATGCATTGACTATCGACAGCTAAATCATGTAATAGTGAAGAATAAATATCCATTTCTGCATATTGATGATTTATTTGATCAACTTCAGGGATCGGTTGTGTTTTCTAAACTAGATTTGAGAAGCGGGTATCATCAATTAAAGATTCGTGCTGAGGATATTTCGAAAACGTCTTTCAGAACAAGGTATGGACATTATGAATTTCTTGTTATGCCTTTCGGATTGACAAATGCTCCTGCAGTATTCATGGATTTAATGAATCGGGTTTTCAAGCCATATCTAGATTGTTTTGTGGTGGTATTCATTGATGATATTTTAGTGTATTCTAAAAGTCGGAAAGAACATGAGCAACATTTGCGAACAATGCTTACAATACTTCGGGAAAAGCAGTTGTTTGCAAAGTTTATCAAGTGTGCATTTTGGCTCGAAGAAGTATCATTTTTGGTTCACGTAGTGTCAAGTTCAGGGATCTCGGTGGACCCATCAAAAATTGAAGCCATTGTGAATTGGAAACGACCTGAAACAGTGACAGAGGTACGTAGCTTCTTGGGATTGGCAGGTTATTATCGAAGGTTTATTGAAGGATTTTCAAGGTTAGCAACTCCATTGACTAAGCTTACTCAGAAGCATACTCCATTTGTGTGGAATGACAAGTGTGAATCAAGCTTCGAGGAATTGAAGAAGAGACTGACCAAAACTCCTATTCTTGCATTGCCAAATGTACAAGACAACTTCATCATATACAGTGATGCTTAGAAAGAGGGATTGGGATGTGTTTTGATGCATAATGGGAAAGTGATAGCTTATGCTTCTCGAAAGTTGACACCGTGTGAACAAAATTATCCAACACATGACTTGGAGTTGGCTGCGATCATTTTTGCCCTTTATAAGTGGAAGCATTACCTTTATGGTGCCAAGTTTGAAGTATTCACCGATCATAAGAGTTTGAAATACGTATTCTCTCAGAAGGAATTAAACAATAGACAACGTCGATGGATGGAACATTTGAGACTATGATTGCACTATTTCATATCATCCGTGGAAAGCTAATGCAGTAGCGGATGCAATAAGTGGAAAATCTTATACGTCTTGCTTGATGGTCCGAGAGTGAAAAATGTTAGAAGATATTCGAGATTGGAGTCCTCTTGAATCGAGTCATGGAGTAATTTTTGCGAATGTTCGGGCTATACCTGTCTTATTTCAACAAATCAAAGAACCTCAACCGAAGGATCCCGAGTTGAAGAAATTGATGGATGGTTTGAAGGATGAAAATACAGGGGATTTCTCAATAAACATTGATGGTATTTTAACATTTAGAGGCATGATTTATGTACCAGCGATTGATGGAGTTAAACGAGCAATTCTTGATGAAGACCACAAAGCGAAGTATACCATTCATCCCGGGAGTACTAAGATGTATCGAGATTTGAAAAAGTATTTCTGGTGGAATAACATGAAAAGAGAAATTGCGGTATATGTCTCTAAGTATTTAACATGCCAACAGGTGAAGGCGAAACATCAAAGGCCTGCAGGGTTGTTGCAACCATTGGAGATACCCAAATGGAAGTGGGAAAACATAGCGAAGGATTTCGTTACCAGGTTACCTCGTACTCGTCGAAGTCATGATGCTGTATGGGTTATCATTGATAGTCTAACAAAATCTGCACACTTTTTATCTGTTTCGATGAATTACTCAATGGAGAAATTTGCTGCCTTATATATTCAAGAAATTGTGTGGTTGCATGGAGTACCAGTTAGTATTGTGTCCGACAGGGACCCTCGGTTTACATCGAGATTTTGGCAAGCATTACAAAATGCCTTGGGTTCGAAGTTGAGTTTTAGCACTGCAATTCATTCTCAGACAGATGGACAGTCCGAAAGAGCTATTAAGATACTTGAGGATATGTTGAGGGCGTGCTACATAGAATTCACTGCTACATGGGATACATATCTTCCATTAGCTGAATTTGCATATAACAATAGTTATCAGTCTAGCATTGAGATGGCTCCTTATGAGGCACTTTATGGGAGGAAATGTCGATCTCCGATATGTTAGGATGAAATTGGTGAGGCGAAGCTTTGGGGTCCTGACATGGTACATGAATCGGCTGAGAAGGTAAACTTGATTAGGGAGAGATTAAAAATGGCACATAGTCGACAGAAAAGCAATGCCGACAACAGAAGACATGACCTTGAATTTCAGGTTGGAGATCATGTGTTCTTGAAGGTTTCTCCACGAACGGGAATCAAAAGGTTTGGAAAGAAAGGTAAACTGACTCCAAGATATATCGGGACATTTGAGATCATGCAAAAAGTCGGGAATGTGGCTTACCGACTTGCTTTACCACACCGGCTATGACAGGTATTCACGATGTATTTCATGTTTCTATGTTAAGGAAATATGTTCACGATACGTCTCATGTACTACAACAAGAGCCTTTGGAACTCGAGACAGATATTTCATATATAGAATAACCTATAAGGATCATCGACACCAAAGAGCATGTTTTGCGATCAAAGACTATTCCTCTTGTGAAGATCGTTTGGGGGAACCATGGAAACGAAGAAGCTACATGGGAAATTGAAAGTGAGATGCGGGAAAAGTACCCTCAATTGTTTAATAGATTTGGTAAGTAAATTCAAGGACGAATTTATATTTTAGAGGGAGAGGGTGTAACACCCGTCATAATTTTGCATACATTATCACGTATTTCATTGCATAATTATTATGTGTATAATTTTGTGTTGGCATGTTGTTTAATTGTTGCATCCACTCATTGATTCATCTAATCTAAAAATAAAAATTATAAATAAAATAAAATTAAATATAAAAATAAATATAAAATTATAATGACAGTAAAATGAATTTTGTTTATCAACTAAATTAAATTTAAGTTAGTTAATGGTTAATTAAAATTATTATGATTAAGTTAGTTAAGAGTTGCTTAGTATAATTATATCCCATAAAGACAATAGAGTAGGTTAATGGTTAAAGCTAGCTTTAGGAGGGTTTGGTTGTAAAGTTTATTCTTGAATGGTTTAAGTAACAAAGTTGAGGGGTCTTTGTGAAAATTTGACTAAATATATAAAGAGACTTCCCTTTCCTTATACACACGTCTGGAGGACACAAAAATTGAACCAAATTAGCCCATCGTCTCTATCCATCCAACGCAAATAGGGTTTCTTGTCCAAATAGTGATCATCCTTGTTGATTCAAGCTTAATTTTGGCGATCCGACTTCGTAGAAATGTAGAGTTCGCGTAGAGGAACATTTTGACTGCAAAATTAAAAAATATAATCGGTGAAATTTCGTCAATTGGTAAGTTACTATCTCTATTTTTCTAGGCTATAAAAGCATAAGAGTTGAAAATTTAATTATGTGATTAATTTTATGCTATTAGATAATTATTTTGGGACGAAAGTAGTAGTATTATTAAAAAATTTTACTAGTATGCATGGAGGTACCTATTATGCTAATTGCTAAATTAGCCTAAAATTGATATTTTGTGATCTTTAATTGTTTGGGATTATTTGACTAGTAATAATTATAAGTGGACATTTTGTATGATTCGGTGTTATTACAGTTGCAAATAGCGTTTATATGATTGTTTGAACAAAATTAGGAAATTGTTCATGGGAATTATGGTTAGGTCCACTATTTTAGGACCTAGTTTGTGACGAGTAAATTTCTACTTGTGCATTGCATTGAGTTCGGCTGGCGTATGTGTTTTGGAGGTGTATTGGTGCACAATTATCGCGAGTGCTGGGCTAAGTAATAATTGTGGGCCAATACATCTGTGGTTTTTCCCCTCCGTTTGGTCGCGGTTGGGGTTTATAGCCCCATTGTTATAACAATGCGTAACTTTGGCAAGCTAGTTCCCGTGATTTGTTCCTGGGTTGTAGGGACCAGGACGTCACGTGGCGTGAATACGTATATCTAGTTCACAATTATAGATGCGACACTAATCGCATGTGGATGCTATATTTATAGCACGTGTCCTAGAAGCGGAGAGATAAGGCAGATGAAGACGATCAGAGGGAGAACCTCGTTCACGTATCCTTTTTAATGTGTTTACTTTACAACTAATTATGTGACATTTGATAACTTGTTAATGTAATGATAGCCATTTAATATTTATATGAAATTATGATTGTATATTTCATACTAGCATGCCATTTTGTTGCGTATAGTAACTTACTGTGTTTCGACTCACCCCTTCCTTTATTTTGTTTTCCTTAGATCACTGTGAGGCCGGGGACGCACGACATTGAGTTGTGGTTCAGTGAGGAGTCTAAGGTAGTTCTTCTTTTGTTGGGATCGTTGTTTTTAGTGTTTAGTATTTTGTTTTGGCAAGGCCATGGTTGTACAGTGTTATATAAATACTATTCTCTTTTGGGTAGAACATTTGGGGACTTATACTTATGTTGGTTGTTTTGGTGCCGGGTTGTGATACCGTACTTGTATATAGACCATGGACTTTAGTATAGTCATGTGTATATATTTCTAGTGGTTTTATCATTTACATGTGTATTGTTGGCTCCGAGCTAAACACTTGTTGAGGTGTTTTTAGTTGATATTGGTATAGTTTCCGGCTTTTGTTTAGCCGAGGTAGTGTAATTAGTATATGTCATGTTGTTGAGTACAGGTTCCATGTGCATGTTTGTGTTATTATTGTTGTGTCACGTGCATTGGATGAGGTACCATATCAGACCTCGGGTCAGGGCGTGATAAAGGGTAAGGCAAAGGCACAAACTAGAGTGTCCAAATTTAGTAATTATTGACGGTGAAACAACGACCAAATGCAAGAGGTGCTCAAAATTTTTAAATCCGGCAGGTGTACATGGTACCTCCCATATAAAGAGGCACATTGATAAACATGATAAGGAAGCCGCTAAAGGGGTAGATGGTACCGTACAAACGCAACTAAATATACCATGTGTCACTTACCCAAAAGTGGACATCAATTTGATAACGATGTTACTAGTGAGTTTTCGATTGCCTCTTTCACTTTCGGATGATGATAGACTCACCCGCTATTCTAGAGGCCTCAACCCGTCATACCAACCAATGAGCCGCCAAACTATTACTAGGCATATAAATAAGCTCTTCCAAACTCGTCAGCTTCAACTAGCGAGCGACCTCCAAAAATTCAAGGGTAGTGTTTGCTTGACCACCGATGCTTGGAAGGCCACTCTAAGTTCTAGTTCTGAAACCTTTACTTGTATAACTGCTCATTGGATTGATGAGAAGTGGATGTTGCAAAAAAGGGTGCTTTCTTTTAGAACAATGTCATATCCCCACACGATTTTGCAATGTACAAGTCACATTAAGGATGTATTGAGTGAGTATGTTATCACCAACAAAATTTTAACAATATCCTTTGATAATGCGACTTACAATACCCTCACCGCCACAATGTTGATCCAAGTTCTTAATCCTCCCCTAGATGACGCTTTGTTTCATTTTAGGTGTGCATGCCACATTGTTAATCTGTGTGTCCAAGACTTGATCCACTCACTAAAGCCTGTCACCAATAGCATCAACATGGCTTCCCATGTTATCAAAAATTTTGGCCCAAGGTTGAAAATTTATGCCGATTTATGCGCCGCTTATAACATGAAATACAAGAAACCTCAAGTGGCCGAGGATATTAAGTGGAACTCAACATATAAAATGTTGAAGAGAGCTGTCGAATATAGGGTGGTCCTCACAGAATACTTTTCTAGTCATCAAATGGATTACCAAATTAGTGAGTATGATTGATCGATAGCTACCGAGCTTTTAGAATTACTTAAACCTTGGTGGAGAGCAACCAAGATTTTTTCGGGAATTTATTATCCCAGCTCCCATCTTTTGTGCCGTGAAACAAATGTCCTAAGTGAAGTTAATAGGCAATTTAGATCACATGCCTTGTTTGGAGGTTCCGTTATGCAAATGGAAAGTAAATTCACAAAATATTATGAACATTTTCTCGTAGTTTCCCAATTAGCGACCATAATAGATCCTAGGATTAAGTTTTCCTCATAAGTTGGCTTGTTTGATAAATTTTATGAGAACACGAGGCCCGACCTTAACCCAGATGGTGCAAACACTTTGTCCAAGAGCAAACTTAGGAAAATTCACACAATCCTATATCGTTTGTTCGACCACTATTATAGAACACTAAAGGGACCAAACACAACATCCGAATGAAAAGGGAGTGGAGCAACAAAAATGCTAAAAAAAGGATGGGGTTTCATGACAAAAGAAAAAACTTCATCCTCATCTAGTAGTGGTTCTCAAAGTGGTGTAGATGAATTACACCAATACCTTGAAAGCCAATATACACCTTAGATGGTGAAAGTTTCAAAAACATGAACGTCCTTCAATGGTGGAAATCGCATGCTAATATTTATCCTATTCTTTCGGTGATGACACATGATCTACTTACCCCTCCGGTGTCCACGATAGCATCGAAGACTGCTTTTAGTGCTGCAAGAAGAGTGGTGGCGTCAAAGTGAAACCAACTCAAACCCGCTCTTATCGAGAGATTGATTTGTCTTGCGGAATGGGATGATGCGAATTTGAGAAAACAAGGCACATTCCGGGACCTTGAAGACGATGATTATGAAAGCTTCGAAGAAGACAATCTTAACAAGGAGTTTTTGCGAGAAGGATACTAAAAGAAGAAGAAGAATTCAACAAAATCAAAGACTTTGAATCAATAACAATATTGAAGACCTAAAGCTTTTTGAAAACTTTGAATATTTGAATACTCATTTATTTTCAAGACTTTGTTAAATTTGAAGACTTTGTTAAATTTGAAGACTCATTTGAAGATTTGAAGACTTTTTATTTTAAGACTATGTAATTTTAAATTGTATCATTTGAAGACAATGAAAATTTTCCCCAAAAATTATGAAACAAATATTCATAAATTTTCTATTATTAAATTGATTACATTATTACCTCATTTTCTTTTATAAACTTTCATTTGTTTAGTTTTTTTTTTTATCTTTTTATATACATATTTGTTAAAAATATCAGTAATAAAAAAAGTCTAAAATATTATTTTCTAGTCAATAGAAAATTAATAAAAATATAAAAATAAATAAAGGATAATCCGTCCCTCTTTTCTTTTATATACTTTAAATTGTTATTTTTTTTTCTATCTTTTTTTATATACCTTTTTGAAAAAAATATCAGTAATAAAAAAATTCTAAAATATTATTTTCTAGTCAATAAAAAATTAATAAAAAATAAAAATAAATAAAGGATAGCCCTTCCTTTTTTTCTTTTATATATTTTAAATTGTTTAGTTTTTTTCTCTCTTTTTATATATACATATTTGTAAAAAAAATTGTAATAAAAAAAGTCTAAAATATTATTTCCTAGTCAATAAAAAATAAAAATAAATAAAGGGTAGTCCGTCCCTCTTTTATTTTATTTACTTTCATTTGTTTAGTTTTTTTATCTTGTTTTATATACCTATTTGTAAAAAATATCAGTAATAAAAAAAGTTTAAAACATTATTTCTTAGTCAATAAAAAATTTAAAAAATAAAATAAAAATAAATGGTAGTCCATCCCTCTTTTCTTTTATATACTTTCATTTGTTTAGTTTTTTTCTATCTTTTTTTTTTATATATAAAACAACTAATTTTCTTATGTCTAAGTGATTTTATATTTTAAAAAAATATCTTATTAAATACTAAATTACTTTTTATTTTTTTTCATATTTTTTTTGATTTTTTTTTAATAAAAAATAAAAAATATAGGAAAACCTGTTTGACCCGTGGATCTTCAGATCCGGACCAAACGGGCGGGCTTGGACATCTGAAATGGGCCGGGACAGGCCGGGTTTAGGCCCGTTTCATCACACGGGCTTCAACCCATCTAGTCTGCGGGTTGGTCCGTACGAATCGGAACGAGCTAGCCCGTTTGGACATCACCAGCTCCATCTAATTGATTTTTGGAGCGATAGCTTCACAATATGACGTGATCGCTATGTGGCTTCTGTTCTTTTGGTGCGATCGCTCCCAATAGAGGATGCGGTCACCCTCCTCCAATTTTCAGCTCAATGTTTTTCATTTTCTGCACAATTTTCATTCCAACTTCAATAAGAGGCAAAATGGTATTATAAGTCAATTATAAGAGGTGATTTGATTTTATAATTAATCTATAAAAGTTATAATGTGTAAATTATGAGATTAATTTATTATTATTATTGAAAATTTTAATTTCTTTGGTTGAAATTTTTTATCTTATAAGTCAATTATAAGAGATGAAATAGTTATAACAGGCAAGTTGATATTACAATTCAGTTATAAGAGTTGTAGTGTGTAAATTATGAAATTAATTTGTTGTTATTATTGAAAATTTTGATTTTTTTGTTGAAAAAAATTATCTTTTAAATCAATATAAAAGACAAATTAGTTTTATAAGAGATGATTTAGTCTTATAAATCAGTTATAAGAGCTAATTGTTGTTTTACCAAATATAAGAGTCAACCTTAATAAAGTATTAAAATATTTTTTTTTTGTGAAAAAGTGACTATTATACTTTAATTATAAGAGGTGAACTGATCTTATATGTCAGTTATAAGAGCTGATTGGGATTTAGGATAAGAGGGCAATTCAGCTTTTGCCATTGAGGGGTGTCTTTGATATTTTGAATCTGATGTATCCTGCATTGAGTTTAAATATCGCTTGAGGGACTATAGAGGAATAGAGGAAGTGGCCCTAGAAAATAGTATGATTTATCTGGACTAAATTATGGACATTACATTTTTAAAGTTGCTTGTTAAATTTCCACTTTTGCCAAAAAAATTAACGCTTCATCATTGTTTACAATCAATTGGTAATATAATTATGATGGTGTGGATCGGGCTGCAATAAATAAAATATTAGAAGCCAAATTGTAAAAGTTATTAAACTTGTGTGGCCTACTCCTACATATATTTATTTTGAGTTTGACCAAAATCTTGCTCTTGAAACTAAACTTTAACGGCCAAGATCATACTACCTCCATCTCTAAATATCTAAATATGAATGTTTAGATTTAAGAAATTTTAATCGTAAATCATATGTATGTAAAAAACTTTGTCGTTTATTTACCAAAATTCTGTTGGAAAAGTATGTTGTGTGTGAAGGAAATTGTGTACATTTCCTTGGAAAAATCGTTTGTCGTTGGACAAAGATTATTGTGGGTTCATATTCTACTCCGTGAGAACATGAAAATGATATTTTATTTGTTCAATTTGAAGATTGGATGATAAAAATATTACAGCTTAAATAAATGGATGGAAGTTGGAAATGTGAGTTTGTCTCACATGTGAAACGAATGGAAAAACTAGTTGATAGTTTTGGCCATTTTTTATTGAATTATAATTCTTTTAATTCAAGATTAATTTCAAGGTTAATGTCCATTTATGATCGGCAAATGAAACTCCAAAAAGAAATTGATGGCAAGGTTAATTGTTGAATTAAGATGATCATCAATATGTGGATTAATTGGAGAGTTAATCCTTGGGGAGTTTTGAGCTATAAAAGAAATATCCACAACTCTTTGAAGAGAAGAGAGGAAAAAAAATAGAGATAAAGATAAGAGAAAAACACACAAAAAGAAGCTTTTTCCATCAATCTTCTTCCATCCTCTTGCAATTTGTTCATCTTCTTCCTTTGCCCTCCTTGAATAATTGGAATGGTGATATTATCCAAGCATATTAGTTCATTTCGCCGGAAAGCTCAAGTGCGGAGTGGTTTCGATTACTCCGTTTTATCCTGGGAGACTAACGCCCGTTGAAACCTCAAGCACTCGTAGAGAGGAGGACGAATTAGTCTTAAGGAGAGTGTGTTCTCACACGACTCGGATACAAGAGATTAAAGATGGACAAACCCAATGAAGAGATCAAATACGGTTGTATCTTTCTTTTTATGTTTTTCAGAATTGTTGTATATTGTATTTTCAATGTTGTAATTTGTTTTCCTTTCTATATTTACAAGATTTTATCCAACAATCTTAAGACTAATTCCCTTTGTTGAGAAAGGATTGCAGATTACAGGATTCTTGTAGTGTGGTGGCTACGGGAGAAAATATTGAAAAGGGACGGGAAAACAATGAGAAAGAAATCAAGAAAATGTCTGCACAGATTTTTCTTGACCAGGTGTAGTAAAACACTATTTCCTGATTCGTGAACCGTTGGATTGGACCGAATTTTATTTTACAGGTTCACGACTCATAGGAGAAGATTCTGAACGGTGGCGATTGGAATCTATAATGCGAAAGGGAAGATAAAAATTTCGGATCATAGCAGTTTTTGTGAGCTAAAACACTATTTTTAATTTCTGTTTAATGAGATTAATAAAGATGGAAAGATTGATGATCCGTGACATCAACTATGTTACAATGATTGTATAAACCAATTGTGGCTAAGCCTCATGTAGTGGCTATACATCATGTAAAGAGATTGAAAAGTTCATTGAAACTAAGAACGTTGGAAGATTAAGTCTTTAACGTTTAGTTGACAAAAATAATAGGTCATCTTACGAGAAGTTGTTAAAACCTATTAGTTGCATTGGTGACAAAGGTCACAAAGGTTAACATAATAGGGCTTCTTGAAATGAAAGAAGTTGTTAAAACCTATTATTGTAAAATAGTGACAAAGGTTACAAAAAATTAAAAATAATAGGACTTCTTGAAAGAAGTTGTTAAATCCTATTGTTGTTGATGATGAAAAATGACACAATATTTAGAAGGATGGCTTCTAAAAGAAAATGTGCAATTGTGTGAATGAGAATGTAATTTCTCTAATTTAGAGGTACTCCATAATGAGACCTTTAACCTTTGGAATAATTAACCTCTAATTGTTATTCCATCAAGAAATTAAGAGGTTACTAAGATGGGTTGTTACAAGAAATAAATTGTGAATTTATTCTTGGTAAATTCTCTAATTAAGTTAGAGAAATATATTTGTAACAACAAAGTTATGATTTGGTGTTTAATTGATGAAAATTAAAACCAATGTTTTAGAAAATTTTGTTAGCCTCGACTTTAAGTGATGGCAACAAAAGATGTTCTACTTAACCACCTTGAACTTAGTAAGGTTTCTTAAGGAAGATCCTACAAAGTTGGTAAAAATGAGACTGATGTTTAAACCGTGAGTGTGGTTAAGCAGGTGAATTTCTTTTGTCGAAACTATATACTTAACGGATGGTCGAATTCGTTATATGATGTACTCCCTCCGTCCCGCCCGAAAGGGCAATTTTGCCTCCTAGCACGGAAATTAAGAAATGAATAAGGAAAGTGATGTAAGAAAGAGAAAAAGGTTAAATGTTGTGAGAGTGAAAAAATTAAATAGGAGAGAGAATGAGTGGGAGGAATAGGTAGGAGAGAGAATGTTATGAGTGTAAAAGTAAAGTAGGAGAGAGAATGAGTGGGGTAGGAAGAGTATAAAAATAATAATAACTTTCCTTTTTGGGGTTGTGCCCTTTTAAATGGGACGCCCAAAAAGGAAATTTGTGCCCTTTTGGGCGGGACGGAGGGAGTATATAGTACCAAGTAAAAAGAAAAAAAATGTTGGAGTCTTTGTATGGTGCAATGAAATCCATGCGGCCGTTTCTTGATTTTTAAAATAATAGACTCCATAAACCTAGAAAGTTAAATGCAAGAATTGAAATAGTCTTTCATGAAATCCATGCCGAATGGATGATGATAAGTGAAATTTTCAAGTGATGAAAATAATTGAAAAATTACTTTTCACTTAAAAAGATTTCAAGAAGCAACTCAAACATAAATGAATTGAGATAAATGTTGAGATGCTTGCTATTCATCTTTGTGTTGGAAAAGAGAATAGAGCTTCGGATGAGAAGTTGTATAACACTTCTTGTGATAAAATCAAATGTGGTGGAGCATATTGAAATGCTTAAGGCAAAGACAAAGTTTGTCAAACTTTTGACAAACTTTGTCAAAAGTCAAACTTGTTTGAAAAGTCAAACTTGTATGAAAAACCAAACTTGTTTGAAAAAGTTGAACATATACCTTATGTCTTGAGAGACAACTGTAATGTCATCAAGAATGGTATTCATGATGTTTGAATGAAAGAAACGGAAGGGTGTTCAAGTGATCAATATTGAGATTGAGTCTCGTTATATGGTCAAAATAGATACAAAACAAGACTTATCAAATATGTGCTTGAAGTTATAATCAAGACATATTGATGCTTGAGATGTGAATATTCTTCACATAGATGATGGTAAAATGTAAGTTTTACGTTAACATTGCTTGCTAAAAAGAAAAATGTATGTTGAATCTTATCTCTTTAAAGAAAAAGTTGGAAATCAACTTAATTAATAAAGAGGTAGGGATAAAACACAACTAAATGTAGTTTGTGTATATGTTACACTAAATACTATGGATTGCATATGGTTGGGTATGCTTACAATAGTTGTGATTATAGAATTCTTGTTTATGAATTCAAGATTCAATAATGGAATCATGAAGCGCTTCTTTCTTTAAGAATATGTTTTCGTATAAATTAAGAGATGTGAAAAACTCATGTAAATGAATTCATGATTCAATAGAAGCTTATCATGAGGAAATGATGAAGAAGAGGTAGGACCTCGACATAGTAAATGAGGTAGGATAAGAAAATTCTATGGTCCGGATTTTCTAACCTCAATGCTAGAAAGTGAATCACAAAGTTATAAAGACATTGAGCTCTTTGGAAGGATCTTTGTGAAAATAGGCCATTAAAAGTGAGATTGATTCCATCTTGGAAAATGACACTTGGAAACTAGTGGATTTACCTCCGAGTAGTAAATCACTAGCATGTAAGTAAATTTTCAAAAAGAAAATAAAGACCAATGGAACAATCAATGAGTATAAGGTTAGACTTGTAATTGAGGATTATGAGTATAAGGTTAGACTTGTAATTGAGGATTACAAGAAAAATGAAGACCTTGATTACGTTTATACTTATTCTCTCATCCCGAGAATAAAGATTTGTATTTGCAATTGCCGAATAGCAAAAATTTGAAATACATCAAATGGATGTAAATAACCTTTCTAAATGTTGATTTAGAAGAGAAAATTTACATAGAACAATCCGTGGGGTTTGTTGTATATGAGCAATGAAACATAGTGTCCACAATGTACACCATGATCAAATGGTGTTAATAATGAAAATTGGCATTATTGCTAATTTTAGGACTACCCTGAAAATGTGGGGGTGAGTATACTTTGGAAAATAATTACCTTTTCGAAAGGTTTCCCCAAGAAAACAATGAGATGTCCATATGAAATATGGAAACGTAGGCCTACGTACACTTGTGAATGTGGGGATGCTTCGCAAAGTAAAAAGTTCAATTACCAAATAAATTAAAATTGGTTAATAAATGGTGGATTATGTTTCAAGAGTTATGTTATAACAATTGTGCATGTTGGTTTGTTATATATGATTCAATAAGTTTGAATATATATAAAAATCAAAAGAAAATAAAATCAATGGAAATCAAGTATTGATGTCAAATTCATGGAAGTGAATAAACGATACTTTGAATGAAATAGATCAAAGTATTGAAACGGTTCATGAAATGGAACCTAGAAGGAAATGTGCTAGTTTGTAAAGCCTTGTATGACTTGAGACAAGTACAAAGAGGACATCAAAGGTTTGATTGTGTGGATATAAACAAGAGTGACTACATCACTTTGTTAATTAAATCCAAAATACGATTTGTTAACTAAGAAAAATTCTAGTAAATTTGATCATTTGATTCAAATTCAAGGAAAACTAATGGACTCGTTGTTAAACAAGTCATTAGATGGATATTCTTTATAAATTTGATAGGATCAATATAAAATCACTAGAATGAATTTGCGTTAACACTTGTCCCATGGATAAAGCTTGTGGTAGCAAGATGTTATATTGCTAAAGTCAATTTATGATTGACATGACATATAGCAATGTGTGTAATGGTAGTCTAGACATTTATGTCTAAGACATAATACCATTAAATAACTACTCTCAACTAATTTGACAATGTGAAGTCAAATGATAAACGGATCCGTTAACCAAAGGGTTAAATAGAGAGTTAGTTGAAAGTTCGATGAGGGGAATGAGACGTAAGCCTCTTAAAAGTTAAACACAGCAGAAAACCCAATCTAGATGACTGGAGATCCCAAGAACTAGATTCAATGGGACAACCTAACTGTTAAAAGACTTGTAGCGTCACTGTGGGGGAATCAACCCCAAGTCCATTCCTATTAGTGACATCCCGAAAGGACAAGGATAAGCCTATGGCTTTTAATGATTCTTACGCGTCAAAAATTCGAGCGGGGTAATACGGGTTACTTTTAAGAAATCACCTATGTGAGAGGAAGTGGGGCCGCTTCGAGGAGAATTGTGTGAGGCTCAATTCTTAGACCCTCTCACAGAACCAGGCATTATGTTCAGGGCCATGAACAAACATAGCTATGAGAAATGAAATATGTTAGGACATTACTTGTGTCTAGTATATGATCGACTACACAAAAAGCATATCAATTCAAGGACATCGCGTCTATCGACTTGCGAGTAGAGTAATATGCTAGTTCGAGCGGAGGTTCAATGGGAAATATCCCCACACCTTCGTATGCAAGTTTTTGTCTGTCGGACTCGATCACCAATCTCGTCCTCAATTTCCTTCATGTGGGGGATTGTTGGAAAAGTATGTTGTGTGTGAAGGAAATTGTGTACATTTTCTTGGAAAAATCGTTTGTCGTTGGACAAAGATTATTGTGGGTTCATATTCTACTCCGTGAGAACATGAAAATGATATTTTATTTGTTCAATTTAAAGATTGGATGATAAAAATATTACAGCTTAAATAAATGGATGAAAGTTGGAAATGTGAGTTTGTCTCACATGTGAAAAGAATGGAAAAACTAGTTGATAGTTTTGGCCATTTTTTATTGAATTATAATTATTTTAATTCAAGATTAATTTCAAGAATAACTTCTACGGTTAATGTCCATTTATGATCTGCAAATGAAACTCCAAAAAGAAATTGATGGCAAGGTTAATTGTTGCATTAAGATGATCATCAATATGTAGATTAATTGGAGAGTTAATCCTTGGGGAGTTTTGAGTTATAAAATAAATACCCACAACTATTTGAAGAGAAGAGAGGAAAAAAAAATAGAGATAAAGATAAGAGAAAAACACACAAAAAGAAGCTTTTTTCATCAATCTTCTTCTACCCTCTTGCAATTTGTTCATCTTCTTCCTTTGCCCTCCTTGAATAATTGGAATGGTGATATTATCCAAGCATATTAGTTCATTTTGCCGGAAAGCTCAAGTGCGGAGTGGTTTCGATTAATCCGTTTTATCCTGGGAGACTAACGCCCGTTGAAACCTCAAGCACTCGTAGAGAGGAGGACGAATTAGTCTTAAGGAGAGTGTGTTCTCACACGACTCGGATACAAGAGATTAAAGATGGACAAACCCAATGAAGAGATCAAATACGGTTGTATCTTTCTTTTTATGTTTTTCAGAATTGTTGTATACTCCCTCCGTTCCGCTAAGGTTGCAACATCAAGGGTGAAGCACAGAAAATAAGAAAAAGGCTTTATATTCATAAAGTAATGCCCAGCTGTACTATTTGCTTGAATCAACCGAGATTTGCAAAAGTTTAAATTTTGGATTACACACTTAATCCTTCCCTCTCTTTTCTTCCCTCTCTTTTCTTCCCTCCCATTTTCTTAAAACCTAGTACAGTGACTGTGTACTGCATAAATTCCATCACTTGCACAGCACAACCAACTACTATAGTAAATTATTTTCTAAAAAAAAAATAAATACACAAATTTCGTTTCCCTCCAGAACAAAGAAAATACAAAAATTTCACCAGATTTCATATTCCCACCAAATTACAATTTACAACTATGATAAATACAAACCATTGTTCAAACTGGAAACTTCTTCACTTTCCAAACATTCCAACAAAAAAAGAAAAAAAAAAGAGAGGAAAAGATGAAGCATAAGGAAATGAAAGATGATGAGAGAAATCACATGGCCCAGTTCTTGATGTCCAAAAGTCTTCATAACATCCTACCTAGAGGAACAATACCAGCAGCTATGGAGAAGTTCGGGTTTTCGAGGCAGATGGTGTATCGTTGTTGGTTACATGTGCTGCAGCAAAAGAGAGAAGGTCTACCTGTATTTTTAACATCAAAGAAAATTGGTAACACAAGATCAAAGAAGGTGGTGTTTGATATGGAAAAGATGAAAGCATTGAAGTTTCAAGATAGGAAAACAATGAGAGCATTATCCCAGTCAATGGGAGTCAGCACAGCTACAGTTTGGAGATGGAAGAAAAATGGGGTAATCAAACCACATACAAATGCTATAAAGCCTCTGTTATCAACTGAAAACAGAATTTCAAGAATAAGGTTTGCTTTGAATGCACTTAAGTTTAATGAAGAACTTGATAATGTTACATTCAAATCCATGCAACATGTTATACACATAGATGAAAAATGGTTTTACATGAGTAAATGCACGGACAGATACTATCTTTACCCAGGTGAAGAAGAGCCCTACAGAGCTTGTCAAAGTAAAAGATTCATCACAAAGGTTATGTTCTTATGTGCTGTATCTAGGCCTGTATACTCTAGTGATGGTGAGTTGTTGTTTGATGGAAAGATTGGCATTTGGCCATTCACATTCAAGGAAGATGCAAAGAGAAATAGTTGAAACAGAAAAGCAGGTACTCCAGTAACAAAAGTTCAAGAATCAGTCAACAGACAAGTAACAAAGGAGATGCTAATCAACCAAGTAAGACTTTTCAATTTGACCTTGTTCTTAATATTCATAGACTTATACATTTTCTATTGTTTTATTGAAGGTTCTCCCTGCAATCAAGCAAAAGTGGCCTATAAATGCAAGCAAAAACATCATAATCCAATGGGACAATGCACCACCACACATCTCAAACAATGATCCAGATTTTAGAGCTCATGCATCTGCTGATGGGTTTAATATCAACTTATTATGTCAACCACCCAACTCACTAGATTTAAACATCAATGATCTAGGGTGGTTTAGAAGCATTCAGTCGCTTAAAACAGATATTGCAGCGAAAACAATTGATGACTTGGTGAAAGCTGTCCAAGAGTCATTTGAGAAGCTATCTCATGTGACACTTGAGAAAGTCTTCATAAGTTTACAAGCTTGCATGAGAGAAATATTAACTGTGAGGAGGGAATAACTATAAGATCCCTCATATTGGAAAGGATAAGCAAGCAAGATTGGGATTGCTGCATAAAGATTTGGAAGTGGAGACAATTATGGTGAGATCTTGTTGCACATATTTAAAGGAGCTTGGTCAAGTTGAAGGAATAGAAGAGTTAATGGTTGGTTTGGGGATGATGGAATAGTTCAGAAGGGAACTCTTTTGTGGCAAAAAAGTCAGATCTTTTGTGCCAAACAAGTCAGATCTTTTGTGTTCAAAAATCACTTGTTTTGTGGGAAAAATCAGTTCTTTTGTAACCATTTAGTAAATAGTCTGACTTTTATGTAATTATGTGGGAAAAATCAACTCCCAACCAGAAGTAGCTGGTCTGAATTGATGACTTTGTGGGTAAAATCAGTCAAAAAACCATCAAATAAACCAAGTGAACTCATAAAAATCAACACTTCAAATTTAAATTTACAAATCAAGTTTGTACAGTAGTACCTGGTCCGAAATAGGGTTCGGATGCACATTTTTAGATCTGAGCAAAGAGGCATATGCTATCACCGCTCGTTCAATCGCTTCTGATGATGGATAATAGGGTTCAGATACGAGCAAAGACGCATCCCAAACAGTACTGTCAACAACGGAGGGAGAAACAACCGGCTTGCTTTCACCGAGAAACCCAGAGGAACAATCGTTGATTGTTGAAGAATCTTTGTCGACTTTCATAGATCCATTGTAGTGTGGCACGAGAGGAAAGGGTTCATCATACGTCGTCCAACAATCATCCCAAGCATTCTGCGACTCATAGTCGTCGTCACCTTCGGCTCCGATGTAGGTGCGAGAATGGCGGACAGCGAATCCATGGGCGATTTGGAGTTGTCGACGGTGATGGTAAAAGGGGTTAGGGTTTGTTTTTGAAGAACAGAGAGAGAGGAATGAATCGATTATATTGGCTGCTGCGTTGGGTTGGGTAGGGCAAGGAGTAATTGGGTTGGGTTGGGTTGGTGATAGAATTTAATTGGATTGGGTTAATTAGTCTTTAGTATTAGGTTGGGTTAAGAAAAGGAAGAGTGTAATTGTTATTTAATTAAGTGGGACCCATGAATAAAAAATGATAAAAGAGTTTCTTTTTTAGGTAATGTTGCAACTTAAGTGAAATGTCGAAAATGGCAAAATGTTACAACCTTAGCGGAACGGAGGGAGTATTGTATTTTCAATATTGTAATTTGTTTTCCTTTCTATATTTACAAGATTTTATCCAACAAATTCTTTCGCTATTTATTTTATTATCATAAAATTAAATATTTAGAAAGTTAATAACAAGAATATTTATGAATGTTCGCAACTAAAATATATAAAAAACAAATATTTTCAAAATATCTATAAATGAAATTTGTATATTCATTTAGCAGCGAGGGGGAGTAATAACATAATTTTGATATAGCACAAGTCCTAGCTAGCTATCACTATTCGTTAAAAATGTAAACATACTATACTATGTTTATGTCACATGTCCAAAACGAAAAAAAAAAAAAAAAATCCAAAACTGACAATTTCAAGTCCTAGTTATCGCCGTCTTCTTCGATTTTGTTGGCATAATTTGACTTGGGGAAGGGTTTACCGCGATAAAGACGATGTCTAAAGTTAAATGGCCAAAGAATAATACCAATAAATACCACGTGGTTTGGTTAATTTGGGATTAATTTTTCACGTAAGGAAGTCCGGTCAGCAAGAAAAATTGCATAATCAGCAAATCCATTAAGAAATTTACAGACGTTAGTAGGAAGGAAAAAATTGTCGGTAAAAATGATAGTACAATGACAAAATTGAAGAAAAAAAGTATGGTGGCAAATCCAAAATACAGTTGCAAAATTTATAGTAATTTACATGACAAACTTTGCTAGGATGAAGTGAGAAATTCAAATAGAAGAAAGCAAAAGACATTACATGAAGAAAGAGATTGCTGAAATACGCGAGCGAAGAGATTATTCCTTCAGCAGCATCCACTGGATGCATCCGTCTCCGGTGGTTTTTGCTTAAAGATGTTCTTCTTCACAGTCACTGAGCCTTCCGCCAACAGACTTGGAGTATCCAAAATCTGCACATTAACATCAATCCTATTTTAACAATTCTACATGCTCTATGATCGACAAGGACAAACAACGCTACCAAAAACATACCTTTAGAACAAGTTCCTCAAAACATTGCTCTACATTCACCCGAGTTTTAGCACTACATTCAATGAAAAGGCAACCGTATTCCCTAGCAAAGTCGATTCCCTCTTTTTTAGTGACAACTCTATCACTTTCCTGCTTAAAAGTCAAATAACATCATTTGTGATGACCTAACATGAGTATTAATTCATCAAAGTATCAAACAACAAGATTGTCAGAAAAAAATCTGACCCTATTTCAGCTGGATTTATTATAATCCAAGAAGACACATGAAACAAAAATAAACAATGATCTAACATGGGTACCTTATCAACTTTGTTTCCAACAAGCATCTTGATGCAATCTTGGTTTGTTGAGTAAAGGTCAATTTCTTTAGCCCATATATCTGATAAATTGGTGAAGGTTTCTCGCCTCGTTACATCATAAACTGCTTACAGTTGCCAAGAAAAGCAATTAATCATTCACACCTGACTGCTGGCGCAACGAACTAACAAATTTTGTTAAGGAGATTACATCTATGATATACCTGTGGACAGGCCACTTTACAGGAAAAATCAGACAGAACTACACATTCAAATTAGTAAAGGCTATAAATTTTTCAACTTCAATGAGTAACACTAAAAGAATCTTCGATTCTCTTGATGTCAAATGAAGGTAGATATGCACCTAGATATGATTTTGCATATAAATGTACATAATGATTACTTGATTAGCATATGACATGTCCCTACCATGACACACAGATATACTTTTGTCTACAAACATTTTTTTCTCCCTCCCTCCATCCATTAATAACTCTCTTTTTTTCTAAGAAATACTAAATTCACCTATAACAAAAATCATTTTCCAATGTATATTTGCAATACCGTAAGGTTTATAAGGTGGATATTAAGGGTACTAATTTATACTAATTGCTACTCAAAATGTTTAAAAGTCAAAGTTTTACAAAGTGTCCCTCAAAGTCGAAAATGGACACTCCTTTAGGGAAGGAGGGAGAAGGAGGGAGAACTAATCAATTTATTATTTTGTTTCCAATAGAGAAATGAACATTCCAGAATGTAAGCAAGTCTGTCAATAGGTTGGTTTTGGGTTAAATCAAGGGGAAATTACCGCCGGGTCCTCCAACCTAAGGGAATTTATCAATAAGGATAGTGAAATTTGAGATTTAACCACCTAGTCCAACATCATAAACCAAATTCCATCAAGTCCTTCGCTTGTTCAATGACACACTCTTCTTCTCTCCCCTCTCATTCAACACACACGCTGCACACACACACACCATTTCTATTTGTCTCTCTACAATTACTTCCGATGACTCCTTCCCCACCTCCGGCGACCCCCTTCCCCTCCCGCGACGAATCCCCCTCCCTTTTCGTCCAAATCCGGCTACTAACGCCATCCTAACTGTCGATTTATACGATTCACCATTATTGCCGGCGAGAAATGCAAAAATGGCGGCGCTTCCTCCCTGATTGACAGCTTCTGGCCGTCGGTTAATTCCAGCCCCGTTCATCCGGCAAAAAGTTCATCGCCATTTCTTCATTTGTCTAATTATATTGGTTTCAGTCGATCCATTGCCATTCCTTTAGTTGTCTTTGACTTTTATGTTTTCTGAATTAAAAAAATAATCGATGGAATGCATTTCAGCTGTTACTATTTCAGTTGTAAACTTGTAGGAACTCAATTATTTTATTTGGAAGATGATATTTACTAAATTACGAGTTCATCGCCAAGTCGGGACCTGCTACGTCGGAGTCTGTATTGAATAAACAGAAGATGAATGGAGAGTGGAGTCTGTATTTGTGTTTTAATTTGGTTGCGAAGTGGATGAAGGAGTTTGTGTCCCCTTTTGTCTTATTCTTGGATTTGGATATGATGTACTAGGCTTCTATTACAGATTAGGCATATGTTTCAATTTCATTATAGTTGGAACATAGAAATTTATGATTTAGTGGGTAGTATTTTATTGAAAATGACAGTTATGTTATGGTTTCTTTGCTTGCTTAATAAATTATTTCCAAGCAAAGTATGATTACTCTTTTTCTTTCTCAACATATATTTAATGGTGTTGTTCTGAAAGTCAACAAAGTAACACTTAATATTCTCTACGGGGATAGGCGTACATGTATTTGATACGTTTTTGAGTGTGTTAACAAAGTTTACTTTAATTACCGGATAATACTATGGGCCCAAGATATGGTCACAAAAAAGTTGGGCACAAAAAAACTAAAAACAAAAGTGAATTTAACTAAAACAACTATGAAATTAACTAAAACAACTGTAAACTTAACTAAAAACAACTGTAAATTAACAAATTATATCAGACAATCTCATAATATAGCAAAAATAGAGGCCATAAAATGCTAAAAACAATTGTGAACTTAACTAAAACAACTGTGAACTTAACTAAATACAACTGTAAATTAAAAAAATATATCAAATACTTTCATAAAATGGCAAAAATAGAGGCAATAAAAGACTTAAAACAACTGTGAACTTAACTAAAAACAATTGTGAACTTAACAAATATGTCAAATAACCTCTCACGCGCGTCCACGTCATTAGAAGGAGTGGCACGAGTGTAATTCCTTCAATTTGCTAGGAACACCCGTGTCTATTTACAATGAAAGGACCTGGTGGTCGATTCCCAAATTGTGTGTCCCAGGTGGTCAATTTCATTAGGATCAGGGACCATTTGGTAATTGCCCCATAAATCAAACTCAAATTCAATCTTACTATTGCAGTAAGATCCATAAAGTTCCACATGGAAGCAGGGCGGATATTACAAAGACTTTTATTTGTTCTTTTAACCACTGTAGCATAGATACACATTCATTATCCCCTAAATCTATCCAAACAAGTTAACATAACATAAATACATATGTGGATGCTGTAATTAATCAATCCAAAGTTCAATTGGCCGTCACATCCCACAATTTTCAAAAAAAGAGCCGAAATTGAGCTTTGAGTCAACAAATTCGTAGCATCCATGTAGGATTTCCGTTCAATGTGGTTAACTTCGGCTGTTAGGGGGTGGGGGTAATGAATGCGTGTCTATAGTTCAGTGATTGAAAGCGCTAAAAAATATAAGCGTGGTTAAAGCTGAAGCTTAAGCAAAATACAGTCGGTCAAAACTGTGATTGGCCAATGTCACACTAAATAACTTCTCTCCTATCTTTGTTTATCATTTCTCGACACAAATTTGCAATTATCGATCATCAACATTGAATCGTTTCTAGTAAATGTCACTGTAAAAAGCTAAATTTTAATAGATTTGGTATCTATATCTATACAATAACACAAGGCGGCACAAAATTAAATAGTGACATAAAGTCCTGTCAAAATTAATAGTGACAGAGTAAAACAGAGCTCTTATTTCAAGTGCTAACATCAAGACATTCATAGAGGAAAACAATCAAGGGAAAAGAAGAGGAGTATGTAATAGCATACCCATAATTACCCCCTGCGCTCCTCTGTAATATGAACTTGTTAGAGTTCTGAACCTCTCTTGTCCAGCTGTGATGTCACAAAAAGTAAGTCAGCATTCTTCCAAACGTACTTTTAAACAATCCGATGAGTAATAACCAACACCAAATCAAGTTCTTTAATCGCCAAATATAACAAATAGAAAAGGAAATCTTAAGGATGGTATCTTTGATTCATTAAGATGGCGTTACAGTGTCTGCTACTATGGAAGCCTCGTCCATCCTCCTATGGCAATCTTTCCTTATAATAAACACTACATACATACACATGGTGATAACAATTAAACCAACCTCACTATATCAAGTACATAAAGTAGCTACATTATTAATTATCCATCTACTCATTGTTCTACTGAAGAACCTCACTTTCCTTATGGGATGTCCAATTCAAACAGTCTATTTTTTCAAAATCACCTCATCCATTTACTTGAAGTAAACTAGGTGGACAAGACAAAACTTTTCTTTTCTTCTTTTATTTGGCACACTTCCAACAATTAATTTGTTTCTTTCTCTCTTTTCTGTATCTCACTTTCTTTTTCTTTACTTCGATTGTTGGGACATTAACGATAATTACTAGAATCTAATAGTGGGTGGACTATTTGTAAAACAAATGAAAACACTCATTTTTAATGAGAAGGGAAAATTTGGAAACAAAAAAACTTTTTAATCAGCTCGCCCAAACGAAATAGGATGTTCATTTTGGGACTGAGAAAATAGAAGGCAATCAAATTCAACTGAAATTCAGACTGTATGATGCGCACCTCCACCCACTCCAGCTTCTGTTTCAAGTCTAAAAAGATGAACCCTGGAGCTATGAACAAATGTATGCATTTATCTTCTTTTATAACTTCCCTATCTTCAGAAATTGCATGCAGAGGATAAATTCACAATTCATGCAACAAATCATAAATAATGACAGGCGTCTAAAGCTATGAATCTTGGATTGTTAGGTAGTCACAAAATGTAAAGATTATTACCTGTATCCCAAATTGCAAGCTTCAACTTCTTGCCTCCAATTGTCACATGTTTTACCTTAAAATCAACCCCTACAGAAAAAAAATCAATGAAAATCAAACCCAATACAATAAAATAAAATAAAATGAACAAATAAAAAAGAAAGAAAGATAGAACACATGAACTGAAAGTGTTAATAACACGATCCCCATCCCTTCCTTATAATACCTGGTTAATAACCTAGTCAAGGAAGCTAGAAAAAGTACTCATGTTTATCCTTCTGGAAAATGTTCGTTAGTCTTTTACATTTATCTCATGCGAGTGATTAAGATGCAAGGGGGCAATGCATCTTATTAACAACAAGCTATTAACAAGGCTGACCCCTTACTAACAACCAAAATTTGAGCTACTTCCCGACTTTCTTCCAAATTTAGCCATTTACCTAAACAAGCATTAAATGCATCAGGAGATCACTAAAAGAGTAAGAAGATTACTAAAACAGTAAGAATCGAGGATCATCAGTTTGGGCTTGCTCAAAACATTCCGCTTCCTTTAAGTATTCTCAAATGCCATTCCCACAAAATTAACTCAGACATCAAGTTGTGGTAGATTTTCCATTTGCCAATGAATTGGATCCTCCCAGCCGGGAGCGGATCGAATCGAGTTTCCAGAGATCTACGTGGGATTGCAGCTGCTTTATTTGCAAAGGAGATTTCGGGCCAGGTTCACATTGAATCTCAAAAATATGTATGGAATTGAAATGGGTAAAAGAGGTCAAATCATAGAGGAAATTTTTATTTCCGATTGATTGCTTTTTAGGATACATACTCGCTAACCTACAAACCTTGATCGTCAAATACGAAATCCATAATGACTTGTGCAAAGGAAAAGAGTTCAGCGTTGATGATCTACACAAAACATAGGCACTTCACCCCTCACAATTTCATTTACTATTATTCTCCCCTTATATTGTTTGGTGCCTTGCCTCCCTACAAATAAAAGAAGAGATGATAATGCTAGTGAACCAAAAAAAAAAAAATCTGAACATAGACTCCCAATTATAGTGTCAAGCATAAGATTAATCAGCGACCTAACCTAACTCGTGACATTGTAAGCTGGACAGTCAACCTAAGTTGAAGATCAAAGCCTAGATAATTGGGATCCCAGCATTATTGAACAAAAAAACAAGAGGGGAGCCTGGTATCATTGGTCCAACATAATGTAGGCATGTTGGAACAAAATATATTTAATAATCAGTTTGGCATGATTACAGGGATTCCATGAAAGCCACCCATAAACTACAACAGACGTAAAATAGGCTGATAAATGTAAACCACACTAGATGTAAGTAGTGCCAGACAAAAGACTACAATAGAATTTAATAGTAAGATTTCAGCCTATTTCAAAGGTATGCGTGGAAATCTGCATTAAGAAAAAGGAATGCAAACGAGCGTCTAGTTATATTATTTCTCAAACCTAACAATCCCTAGTAAATTTTAGAGAAAAACACCAGTGTTATTTATGCATGCCAAATAAACCTTGGCAATTGTAATTGGTTCCTAGCTTAGCTAAGTCTTGGGAGTTGGAATTTATTTTAAAAATTCAAAGAATATACTAAGACATCTTCCTTTGATTGGTAAGTTTCCATATGAACATTTTGGTATTACATTGAAAAAGAAAAGAAAAAAGGCATGCATAAATGTGCAGTGTGTTCAGCAAAAAATAAAGGGGAGCTGGTAAATCATCTCTACTACATTAAGTAACGGCAATGGTGTGCTAAATCATCAAGACCTATGTTGTAATGTAAAATAGATTAAGCGTCTCATGCGACATTGACTGTAGTGCCACCAATGTTCACCAAGCTCTAACAGCACCCTCTGGCCCTCTCCTCCAATCAACTTACTCAGTTCGGCCAACGCAGCATTTAACTTCATTGGATGTCGTTATTTTTTAGCGATTTCTCATTAATTTGTTTAGTTTGATTAACAGATACTAACTTTTTGGATGTTGTTGGGGGTAAGGTGAAATTGAATGCGTATGCATAGTAGGATGATTGAAACTGCTACAAAATAAAAGAATGGTTAAAATAGGGGCTTCATAATAGTACAGTGGGTCAAAAAGGTGATAGGCCTTTGCTTTATATAATATACCCTTTCAGTGATCTTATAAGATTCTTGTTTTACCTAAGAAATAACAACATAAACATCATTACAAAATGTGGAAGCACAACGAAGAAAAGGACCAAACCAATACAAGACGAAGACCTAAGAGTTGTCTTCCCATCTCTACCGGATCAATCAAATACAAGCATTTGAAAACCCATTGAGACAGAGAGAGGTGGAAAAGACTATGCTCTTCCAAACCAAGTTTAGAGTCTTGCAATCAAAGAATCTATCTCCTATTAGTTTGGGCGACCCAAAGAATAGAAAAAATAGCGGTTCCAAAGCACTCGCACCGTATTTTCTCAGCCAAGACCCTTCCCTTAATCAGCCAAGACTCACCACCCACTCCAAATGGTTCCATAAAATCCACACCGTATCACAATGAAGTTGTGATGCTCAGACCCTTCTATTTTGCCAAAGTACGCGTGTCCAAGGATAGGACATGGGTGTGGGTATGGTGTGGGTGTGGGTATGGCTATTTTACACTAAATTTGGTGTAAAATCTTAAAATTTTGGAGGATACGACACTCGGGTCTGTACCTGTGTCAGACACTCGTACCCGAGTCTGACCATCATAGCAATGAAGAGCATAGTGTCTCACCATCATGCATGCAAAGAATGTGAGGATCCAGACTTGATACCATTACTGGCCATCTCGTTCGACTGAAAATCATTCAAATTGTGCTCACTATGAACTAGAGACCGAACAAAAGCTCTGAGTGTTGATAGGGACCTTTTCTCACAACATGTGTCATATAGAGGGAAGAATGGGGAACATTAGAGCGACACAATGATAGAACGATTACTACATACACCCAAAGTCACATTGGAGGAGTTTTCTTTGATTACTTTCTTTGATTACTCCATGAGTGGGTACATATATTCAACTCCAACACTTCTTGATGAAAATCAAAACAAGTTCCACTGCTCAAACTAGTCACAACTTGTACGGTGTCCTCTACAGAAATCAATTTTGCCATTCAGTTCTATCCAAAGCAAGATTTTCAGTGAACCATATTTAAGCATATCAATTGCAACCAGTAACTCCATTGCTAACTGTGCTCTTCTTTGACCTTTAGCATTTTCATTAATATATTCGTTTATGGTGCACCCATTGACCTACAATCTGTCCAACCCATCTTAAGCATGTCCACCTCTCATTTATCTCCCACTGGAGTTACTCTACGTGTTCCAAACTAAGTTGGTAGCATTTCATCTTTCTTTTATTCAGCCATACATGAAACAACCATCTTAATAGTCTCAGATCATATGCACATTTTCTGTTTCCATACCCCGTAAAGCAAGTCTACCAGCTGCCCAATGAAACTTTTCTTTCAACTAAGCCAACATATAAAACTCCATTTAATTTATCGATCCGCTCAACGAGATCTCTATCCATTCTGTAACAAGCATATAGCATCATCTTTACACCCCCCCCCTCAAAAATAATAATAATATTGACCTAGAAAACATAAATATACCCAATTTTAATGCATTAGTAATCCTTTAGTCATTAAAGCTTCATTCCATATTTTCTATGTTATTAAACTTTCAAACCATCCTGATGAATAATGCTAACGTTTGCTCCACTTTCCTAGAATCTCATTAACCCTCAATAAAAAACATAAAGCTAATAAGAAGGCATAACTCACAATTATTCCTACTATATCGGTAATCCGTTTGCGAACAAACTTTCATTCAATCTTTACTTTATTCAAACTTCTGAACCATATTAATGGCTGATGCTAGATTTTTTCCCTTCTAAAGCTTCTCATAACCACAAAGCTACACATAACTCATAATTAAACCTAATACAACCATCAATAACAGAGAGCAATGAGCACTTTGAGGCTATTGGGGATACTTAAACAAATGAGACTCTAGGGGTTTCATGGGTCCCAAGTCTTTTGGCACAGAGGTACTACATCAGTGCATACAACAATCAATACAAAAGTAATAAATAAAGTCATACAAATGAAAATATACAACAAATGGAATGTAAGGAAATGTTCAAGATAAAATGATCATAGCCAACGTCACCAACATACTTTGGTTAAGCCCATGAATAGCATAGAAGCAAGTTTTGATACATAGATTAGCTGGGGATATAGGACGGACATGGAGATTTGAGTTATAAAGACAAACTTCATCACAAAATTGACACGTTTCTGACATTGGTTAGTAGCTTAGTCATAGGGACGGTTGACATTCGCCTAAACTTTATTCACGCTTAAGACCGAGCAAAACTCTTCATTGTCTAAAGCAAACCAAAATATAAGGGGAACATATTCCTCTCTCTTCCCCCACCACACCAAAAATTAAAATAAATAAAATAAGTGTCTCCCTTTTCATATCTGTTTGTTCCCAGCTGAGCTCTAATTTCCAAATTTTAATCAATAAACTTTCAATCACAGAAAACAACTGCCGTGTGCAAATAATAGCTATGCCTAGAACCAAAACTATCACATGCAAATTTTGAATACGCTTACCAATTGTGGGAGTGAGATCTTCAAAGGTATCAGAAGTAAAACTCAAAAGTAGACTACTCTTTCCAACTCCTGAATCCCCAATCATCAACAACTTGAACAAATAATCAAACTCCGGCGAAGACGACGATTCCATCGCAAAACCACCCCCTCAAATTCCCTAAATCCAAAAAAAAATTAAAAAAAATCAATTATCAATTATTCTAAAATCACGAAACTGAAACGCAAAAATTGGGGGACATAGATTGAAATCACTTACCAAACAAATGAAATTGTGAGGAATTCTATAACGCGGATCTATGAAACAGATTTTGGCGATTGAACACTTTAATTGCACATACTGTAAGTGCTAACTTTCAATGAAAAAGCTTGTGCTAACTTTAATTGCACCGTTTGCTTCGTTCAGAATTCTGTGACCATTGACCGACTTACATTTCGGTGCAATATCGAGTTAAGTATCTATTTTGAAAGCAGTGTTCTAGTTCTAAAAGATCTCGCTTAAGGGTGTCTAGGTTCCGTTTAGAATCATGGCCAGCCCTTCTCTAACGCTCAGTTAAATCAGGTCATTGTCTACGACTGGGCCCCGCCTAAACGCTGTTTCCGGCCCAGTCGCTAACGTCATTGTGACTTTTAAAACTCGATTAAAAGTCACTGATCTGTAGTTATTTTACGTATTGGTCATCATATTGTTTTTAGTTTTGTTTTGAACACTGATCTACGTGTTTTATATTCTCTGTTATCCTTTTATCCACTTTCCGTCAAAATCTCTGTTTGGTGTGCTTATGTGTCATGTCATATTTTTTACTGTGTACTCCCTCCGTTCCAGAAATTTATAGACTTTTGGGTTTTGCACGAAAATTAAGGAGGAATTATTATATTGAAAGTGTTGTGAGTGTGAAAATAAAATAGAAGAAAGAATGAGTGGAGAGAATAATAAATTATAATGGTGATGTGAGTATTAAAATAATGTAGGAGAGAGAATGAGTGGAGGGAATAGTAAAGATTCCTTTCCATTTTAGGAAAGTATATATTATTGTGGGACGCCCAAAAAGGAAAGTTTATATATTATCATGGACGGAGGGTGGTATTTATTTAAGGAAGAACTCCGTTTTTGCCTATCATATTTGGCGTGTTTCAATTTATCATCAAACTTTATTTATTTATTTTTCATTTTTACCGTCCAAGCACAAATAATAATGTCATTTTGACTCAAATTTGTTTCATTTTTACCATAGTACTACATGGTGTCATTTATATCCTGATTTGTCATTTTTATGGTGTCATTTATATCCTGATTTGTCATAAAATGATGACATTTTTTGTAATACACGGTGAAAATGAAAAAATAAAGTTCAATGTTAAAGTGAAACACGCTCCCAATTACGACGTACAAAAATGGGGTTTCCATTTATTCAATGGCTATTTGGTGACTATTTTTTCTCATATTGGCTTATTTTTCATTTTCATTTCCATTGTCAGAATATAGTTTTATAGGACTATTAATTCTTTAAGTAACTTTGTATAGTTAGAATTTGAAAACCAACTTAAAACAGATTATATATAAAATGTAAAACCACACATGATGAACAAAACTTATTGCACTTAAATATAATCCAAGTAAATTACACTTGACATTTTCTTCTCTTTTTCGTCTTCACCTTTGTTTTCATTTTCCATGTCTCAAAGCAATCAAACCTGATATTGACCTAATGCACCACCCTGAGCTTGCCCACCGGCAGGTTGACCACCCTGCGCTTGCCCAAGCTGAACATCCTTGTTCACCTTGAAAACGGGCTCAAACTCCCCAAGATAACCATCCAACTGGTCCGATAATCTCAACTTATCGATGATTTCATGGTGATACGACTTACAAATGAGGTAAACCACTGTTTGAATCACGAAACCATAGAGGAACACAAATAAAATAAGCAATAAACACACTACCCCCAACAAAATACTGAGCATTGCAAGTCCTCCCCAAACCACAAAGAGGTAGTACACAATAAGCGTGCCCACAAAGACACAGTTCAAGGCGAAAAACACACCGAATGCCTTCCATTTCTTCCCTTTTATAAGATTACTTGCCTTCAACAATGCATTGAGCCCGTAGTGGCTTTCCAAAACGGTCACAACGCTGGCTATTTGCCATATAATGGTCATGTAAATGAACCCTATGTAGTATAGGACCAATATGACCCAAAACATCACGAATCCAAACGTGGAATCGCCTATAGAGGTTTCCATTATGTAATATACAATGCCGGCAACAATATTGTATATGAAGAACGCGAAGAACATGCACAAGAAGGTCACTATAAGTCTTTTCCAGACTTTTGGGACAACTTTTAGGACTTTCTTGAAGTGAACCGTTTGGGCCGTGTAGATGCAGGCAATGGTGTAGACGACTGCAGCTGTTGAGAGGAGGGAGAAGATTAGGAGAAGGGTAAAGTAGGCGGCTTTGAAGAGCCAGTATCTAATCCATAAGGACGATACTGCGTGTTCGTTGTCATACCTTCGGGTCCCGTCTCCTCGGTATTCGTGGCGCATGATGTCGCCGAAGAGGAGGTGGGAAATTGGCATGTGGCCTAGGAAGACTAAGGCTAGAGGGAAGATGAAGAGAAGGGTAATTTGTGAAAAGAGTTTCTTGCATGAGTTTACTATCTTAAAGGATTCTTTGAAGATGGCAAAGAAACCTAGGTTTTGCATTTGTTCTTGGTCACCTTCCATGGCTGATTAATGTTCAAGATTTTGATGTAAAATGGAGGGGTGAAGAGGGGGAGAATGTGGTGATAAATTTGGTTCTTGGTTGAGGAAATATATGGGCAACTTCTTTTGTACTTTTATAAAGCCAATTTTGGCATAAATTCTCAGAAATTACAAGAGTTTTGTCTTTCCATACAGTTGTTCTTAGTCATTTTCATACATCTTTATCATTGTAATGTTGTTTAGAATATTCTTGCAGATTAAGAAATTAATCTATGTACTATATAGCATTTTAATTGTTAATTTAGTCACTTTCACATATCGTTATCATTTTAATTGTTAATTTATGTCATCCAATGTCTGTCTCTTTCGACGTCAGAGAGAGATAAGGGGTTCGTATCTCATCAAATTCAATTTTTAGTATTTTTAAGTGTCATTCTTATAATATATTAAGTCATTTATAAATAAAAAAATAATAAATTTAAAAAAAAAAAAAAAGAAGACAATTTACGTCTGTTAATTGATTTCATTGTGTCTTTCACAGGGCGGCGAAGTTACCTAACAAAAGCTCAAAACTCTCCGTCCCTCCCAACAGGGCCAACGTAGCACTATGTCTTTCCAGCAACATAGGAAAAGGAATGTATATCCCGTAATTGTTTGGTTAAAAAATAAATGTTTTATTCTATTAAATAAATATTGGTTAAATATTTTTTTTTGACCAATTTAATTTGGCCAAAAATTTATAAAAAACGCGTTTTTTTTAAGCTTAACAAAAAACGTGTTTTTCCGGCCCCTCTCTCACATAATCCACACACAAATCAGCACACAACGACTCTCTCTCTATCCTCTCTCTCTCTAGACGCAATTGCGTCGTCTTCTTCCTCAATCCACTCCTTCTCCGGCCAAACTCGTTGTCAACCTTCTCTCTCACACCCAAATTTTCACCGGCGACCTCTCTCTATCTCAATTACCCCCTTCACCGACCCAATTTCTACCTCCCTCAATCCATCCATGGCCGCCCCTGTCATCTTCCTCATCTAATTCTTCCTCACCGGCGACCTCCCCACCGTCTTCTCGATTCTGACCACAACAGCCACCACAGTGCCTCTCCTCAACAACACCAATTTCTACCTCCCTCAATCCATCCATGGCCGCCCCTGTGCGTCTCTCTCAGATTCAGTTGACAGAGAAGTGGAAGCAAGCTTTCAAGTCGTTTCCCAGTTCCTTCTCTGTTTCTCACATATTCAAGTAATACGAACGTATTGTGAGCTTGTTCACGATTTTGAACAAAGGGGATCAATTCAATTTGGTAAATTGAAAGAATGGTGTTCTTGGGATGTAGGGGAATTTGAGTGCCAGCTTGTGAGTTTTGAAGTGCCAGTATATGTTTTTTTTTAGTGTCAGTTCATGTATTTTGGAGTGCCAGTGCTTTTGTTTTTGAATGCCAGTTCATTTAGAATTGAGTGCCAGTTAACGTATAATCAAGTACCAGTTGGTGTATAATAGAGTGCCAGTTAGTATATAATAGAGTGCCAGTAAGTGTGTAACTGAGTGTCAATGTATTTTTGAATGCCAGTTCTTGTAATTTTGAATGCCAGTCCATGTTTTTTTGAATGCCAGTTCATGTTTTTTTTAATATCAGCAAAAATAATTATCAGTGTTTTTGAGTGCCAGTATATGCATTTTTGAATGCCAGTAAATGTGTTTTCAAATGTCAGTCCATGTATTTTTGAATGCCAGTGCTTGTATTTTTTAGAGCGGCAAAAATATTAGTGTAACAAAGTGCCGGTGTTAGTGTAACAGAGTGCCGGTGTGAAGAGTGTCGGTTCATGTATAAAAAAGTGCCGTGTAAAAAGTGCCAGTTTCATGTTTATAAAATGCCCAGTATGAAATCCTTTGATCATTGTAATATAACACTTTGGCATTTTGCTCATGGTTGGCAGTAATTACAAAAATGCCACCGTTTATTTTGAACATGGTTGCCAGTAATTACAAAATTGCCACCATTTATTTTGAACAGCTTTTGAAAAACACGTTTTTCCTTATCTTAAGAAAAAACTAGTTTTTTATAAGACCAACTCTTTAATTTGGGCTTAATAAAATTTATTAAAATTTAATATTTTCTTATAAAATTCTAATAATTACAATAATGCACCAATTAAAATATCATAGCCATTTTTAGATTTTTATTAGGATAATTTAATTAATTTATTTTTATCAAATTGTAATCAAATTATTTAAGTATTATGTATCAAAATGAATGACCGAAATTTTTTAAATTTTCTTTTGATTAAAAGAAATTTGAAATTTGAAATAAATAGAGACAATATCGCAATATAGCACTCATTCGTCTCAAAATGACTTTTTCAATTTTTTTTTGTTAATACAAAAATACAATGAATAATAAATTTAGTTTAATTTTGTTATCTTAACGAAAATTATAACATTGATATTAATACAACATTATAAATACTATAAATATCAATTTTTAATTGTTTATTATAATAATTAAATTAATCAAAATTTATTATTCAAATTATTTTAGTGGTGATAACAAAATAAAATTGTGACTGTCACTACACCGTCGTCGTGACGTTTGTGTCCAGCTGCAACTTCCTTTTTGTGGCATCTACTATATACTCCCTCCGTTGTACGGAGTATTTCACTACACTAAAATTTTTGGCACAAAAACTAAAAATAAAATATAGAAAAGAGAATAAGTGAAATAAGGTGTTATTAATAGGAAAAATAAAGTAGAAGAAAAAATGAGTGGGAAAAATATTAATTTAATTGATGTTATAAATATAAAAATTTGTCATTTTGAATAGTGACAAGTGAAATGAGACAGACCAAAATGAAAATAATTGTTAGACAAAATCTTAGAATAAGCACAAAAAAAAATAATTACAATATATTTGAAATACAAATTACAATATAAACTTGAATAAAAAGAAAACCATATAATAATCGTCTTGTTTTGCTTGAGTCCGAGCCGTGTGATATACTCTCATTAACACTAATTCGCCCCCTCACTACGAGAGTGTTCGAGTATTTAATGCACGTTAGTCTAAAAGAATAGAACGAATGAACCGGATACTACTATGCGCTTGAATCTTCCGGCGAATCTCACTATACTCGTACAAAATCACCATACTATTGTATACTATTCTAGGATGACATATAAAGGACAATAACAATGGAGAATTGATGGAAAAGAACTTATTCATTCTTTTCTTGTGTCTTTCTCACTTATAGCTCCAACAACTCTTCCATTAATGTTCAATTAATATTTGTAATAATATGAGATTCATTACCTTTTATTCATGTGATTTAATTCCACACTTTTTAACCCCTAATCAAAAGGTAACGATTCCTATTAATCCATCATTAATCTAGGAATCATGGGACATTAATAGTGGGGTTAAATTTTAAAATTTACAATTTCAACCCACCAACTTTGAGCTATCATATATTTCTCATCCAATCTCAAATTGGATATCTAGATATACCATTTTAATGTTCACACAGAGTGTAAAGTGAATCCATAATAATCTTTGTCAAATAACAAACGATTTATGTAAGGAAAATACACAATTTTCTTCACACACAACATATTTTTCCAACAATCCCCCAATTGAAAGAAATTGATGACGAGTTTGGTGATAGAGTGCGACAGACGATTACGATAGGTGTGGTAATGCCCATTAATCCTTCTCTCGTACAAACATATTTACTTTACTCCCAAGTTAATAGACGCAATATTCTTGATCGTTGTGTTTTTTGTGTAGCCGATTATATGCTTGACACAAGTATCGTGCTAATATAGTTCAATTCTCATAGCTATTTTTATTCATAGCCTTGAACATTTTGCCTGGTTCTTTTAGAGGGTTTAAGAATTTGAATCTCACACAATTTTGCTCGAAGCAGCCGCACTTCTCTCTCAAATAGGTGATTTAATAAAGGTAACCTGTATTATCCTGCTCGAAATTTCGACGCGTAAGAATCATTAAAAGTCATGGGCTTATACTTGTCCTTTCGGGATGTCACTAATAGGAATGGACTTGCGGTTAGTTCCCCTACATTGACGCTACAAGTATGTTAACAGTTAGGTGGTCCCATTGAATCTAGTTCTTGTGATCTCCAGTCATCTATATTGAGTTTTTCGCTGTGTTTAACTTTTAACAGGCTTAAGTCTCATTCCCCTCCGAATTTACAACTAACTCACTACTAGAAACAGCCCGATTACCGACGGAATTTTACCGACGGACATCCAAGGGTTACCGAAGGAAAAATAATTTTCATTTGCCGGGATTTTTTTTTTAAATTTTCATTTTCGTCCGTCGGTAATGCTATAATTTCCGTCGGTAAAATCTACAGTCGGTAATACCGACGGACTCCGTCTGTCGGTAATAAGAGGTATAAATCTAAACCCTACGCCTTTTCTAGTCATTTACGCGTAAATTAAAATCAAAAACTCAGCAGCGCCGTTGCCGTTGCCCCTGTTCAGCGCCACCATTCCGTCGTCGTCTCTCACCGGTTAGGTTAGTAATTCTCTCTCTCTCTCACTCGCTTTCTCTCTCTCTCTCTCATTAAATCCTTAAAAATCAGATTTCCACTCGTCGTTGATCCGCCGTTGCTGTTGCCGTTGCCGTTGCTGGTTGCGTCGCCGTCCGCCCTCCCTCCGTTCAACTTCAGCCGTTTAAAATCACTGAGGTAAGGACCAAGTCAAACTCGCATCTCCTTTCAATGCTATGTTTAGTTTAATTGTTCAGGTCAATTTAGTCTATTCATTTTTATTTTAATCTCAACTATTTATCTTCAATTTGTGGAGTTATTTTGAGATAATTGTGAAGTTTGTGAATATTATAAATGAGTTTTATTTTATATTTTGAGTAAGTCTTTTTTATATTGGGGCGAAGAGAGTATTTGTATATATAGTTATTTTAGAATATTGACTATTTGTTCCGTCTTTTACATGTAAAATTAAATTTAATTGTTTTATACATCCGTTTGTATCTTCTACTTCAATGAGAACTCTGTCTCCATTTTTCAACTAATTGATGTTGCACATCTTCTTAATCAGTTTGTTGGACATGTAAGTACTCCATGTTAAGTTGCTTGCCATTCTTTGCTTCCAAAACTACTATGAACTTTTGTAGTCATAAGTGTACCTGATTCATTGCTACCATTGAAACTTCTTGCTCACACCCCTTAGTTACATCAGACTGCTAATTGGAAAGACCCGGATATGTGCAAGATGTTCATTGAGTTATGTGTGAAAGTCAAAGGGGGGAGGGGGTGTATGTCTCAATAATGTAACATATTCAGCCGCATACTACCTCACTGGTTCTAGATCCCATTTTGGGACGATTGACGGCATCGCGGACGGTGATGTATGCCGCCTACGTTTGAGCGCCTGATATCAATCCTGGCACCCTAGATGCACCTTAGGTCGAATCACACTTTTTGATCAAGCATTCAACTGTTTACTCTTAATTTGTATTAGATGGCTTGTGTAAAGTCAAAGGGAGAGGGAGGGGAGTGAATGTCTAAAATTAGGAAGACTTGGATGGAAGTATTGTTAAGGAATTAGACTCCTAATCATTGTCTAAAATTAGGAAGAAAACTCTTAGTGGCATTGTTTATAGGGTATTGTGGTTGGTGGTTAACATCTTAAAATATAAATAAGATGAGAGCCTTTCTCACCCTGACTATCAAAATCCGTCCATCTTTGATCAAGAAAGATAGAGCAAATAAGTTCTCTACTATTTGAGCAAAGGATTTTCTGTTTAATAAGAGTTTTTCCAGTTTCACTGTCCTCTTCTCTCTAAGGATCTCAAACATCACAGCCATGTTTGTGACCGGTGTTCCTACATTTTCTCTTCACTTTGGTCATGTTATCATGTTACCTTGTTTTTACTTGTGACCGTATAACACCGGTGAAGAGTAAAGCATAATCTTGTCACAAACATGGTCAGTCATGTTGAGATCCTAGAGAGGAAGGAACGATGGCTGAAAAATTCTTATTAAACAGAAAATTCTTTGCTCAAACAGTCGAGAACTTGTTTGCTCTGTCTTTCTTTGTCTAAGATGAGATAGGGTTTTGATAGTTGTGGATGAGAACGACTCTCATCTTGTTTATAAATGTTAATTTAATTCATCATTGTCTATTAATAGTAATAGTTAACATATATAGTTAACTAATACAATTAATTGTAATAGTTAATTATATAGTAACTATTATCGTTAACTAATACTATTAATAGTAATAGTTAACATATATAATAACTATTATAGTTAACTAATACAATTAATAGCAATAGTTGAAACTCACATAGCTCAAAATCTCCCACTTTGTAAGGTTTAAAGAAACTTGTATGAAAGAAAAGAAAGAGCATAGTACCTCGTAATTAAATTCTCACATCCACCTAAACCGACTACATTTTCTTGCAATTTGAGCCCTTTCTTCCTCTTAAAGTCTGAAGAAGTTTGAAGCCATGACGATTTGCAAGTTTGATGGTAAAATCGGTAGTGATTATGAATTTTGGGTAGGGTTAGAGTATGAAAGTTGGGGTAGAAATTGCTTGGAGAGAGACGCTGGGAAAGAGAAGCCGGTGTGAATTAGGGTTAGGGTTTGATATCAAACCCTAACCCTAATTCACACCTAGCTTTCTCTTTCCCAGCGTCTCTCTCCAAGCAATTCCTAACCCAGCTTTCATAATCGATTTTACCCAAAATTCATAATCACTACCCATTACCTAGAAGCCAACCCCAATTCTAAACATAATGGACAAGAATTGTCCTTTCACCCTAGAGAATGATATACTTTAAAACAAAGAATTAAATATTAATATTTAAAATTATTCACAATATTAATAATTTAAAAAATATGATAGATGTGTGTGTTAATTCATTATTGTAAAATTATGCATTTTACGGTAATGAATAAAAATTAATGTTACGACGTGACGCTGTGACGGTTGAAACAAAAAAGCTTAGAAATCCGTTTAAGAATCTTTAACTTATCATGTTGAGGTCAACATGTAGTCATTGATTCTTAAATTGTCTGTGTGGACAGTCTTGAAATGCACGATTATATGATTTTGTAAATATCATCATTGTCTATTAAAATTGTTTGAATAGACGATATTTGAGATATTTCAGTTGCATTAATCCTATTGTTCTCTGAGTGTATACTAGACATGATTGATTACACCAAGGACGGGAGGGAGGGGCACTACTTCTGACTCATCAGTCGGTCAATTCCTTAGGCGAAGTGGCAGTAGCGGTAGCGGCAGCGCTCGTGGTCGTGGTCGATAAACATTCATTTTATTTGGCATGTAATAAACAAACATATTTTGTTTCCCTTTCCCTTCCCCTTTCCCCAAGCGAAATAGTTCTCTTTCCCCTTTTCCCCTTTCCCTTTCCCTTTTCCCGTTTCGCTTTTGGTTGTTAGATACAGTTTCTTTCCCTTTATTTGATGTTCAAACAAAACACTTTCCCTTTCCCCTTTCCTTTTCCCCTTACCCCTTTCCCTTTCCCTTTCCCCTTACCCATTTCCTGTTTTGCTTGATTTGGATGGTTGTTTTAAGCGAAACAGGTAGTTTGTGTTTCTTTGTATGTTGGGATTTGTTTAAAACAGATTTGACAGGTTTACAGGTGGTTTAATAATAAAACAGCATTTTTTTTAAAATCTGGACAGATTATCGACGGAAATTTCCGTAGGTAAAAAAAATAAAAAAAATAAAACTCATTACCGACGTCGGCAAATAATAAAAAAATAAAAAAATAAAACTCATTACCGACGGACATTTCCGTCGGTAATGAGATTAGATTTCCAACAGACATATCCGCCGGTAAAATTTCAGGTTGCCGACGGATGTAACCGTCGGTAATGGGTTTTATTTTTTTATTTTTTTAATGTTTACCGACGGATATTTCCGTCGGTACCCTCCGGCGATGTCTCCGGTAAAGCGGCCGGCGTACCTCATTGCCGACAGATGATTTCCGGCGGAATTTTGGATTTTCCGACGGACTATCCGCCGGAAATACCGACGGAATTGGTCCGTCGGTATTACCAACCAATTATTACCGACGAAATCCGACGGACAAAATCCGTCGGTAATGTCCATTTACCGACGTAAATGGTCCATTACCGACGGAAATTTTCGTCGGTAAAAGCTCTCTTTCTGGTAGTGACTCTCGATTTAACCTTTGGTTAACGAATCCATTTATCATTTGACTTTACATAGTCAAATTAGTTGACAGTAGTTGTCTAATTGTATTATATCTTAGACATATATGTCTAGACTACAATTACACACATTGCTTTATGTCTTTTCAATCATAAATTTACTTTAGCAATATACCATCTTGCTAACATAAGTTTTATCTATTTGATAATTATTAACTCAAATTCATTTAAATCATATATATTCCATATTGATCCTTTCAAAATTTCAAGAATATCCACCTAATAAATTGTTTAACAACGAGTCCATTAGTTTTTCTTAAATTTGAATCAATGGATCAAATTGACTAGAATTTTCCTTAGTTAACATATCGTTTTCGGATTTAATTAACAAAGTGACGTAGTCACTCTTGTTTAAATCCACAAAATCAAACCTTTGATGTCATTATCTTTGTAATTGTCTCAAGTTATACAATAACTTTACAAACTAGCACATTTTCTTATACGTTCCATTTCCTGAACCGTTTTAACAATTTGATATATTTAATCCAAAGTATCATTTATTCATTTACATGAATTTGATATCAGTACTTGAATTTCGTTGACTTTGTTTATATATATTCAAACTTATTGAATTATACATAACAAACCAATATAAACAACTAGTGCTACACCCGTGCGTTAAACGCACTGATAAAAAAATATTTCAAAGAAAGTTAAAAATAATAGGAGAAGTTGCTCTCCATAGAGCACGTCACACATCTATCCATTTTATTTTTTCCCTTTTTCTTAATAGCAAGTCACTATTTTACAAATGTGAAATGACAAAATCGATCAAGTTTTCAATTTCAAAACTGGCTGTGAGCGAGAAACAAAAATGGAAAGCTTTCTTGAGAAATTAAGGAGCTATGAAAAGTCTTAGTTAAGGAGCCATTTGGCAGTGATTAGGCACTCTAGGCGTGACCTTGGCGCCTTAGGCGTGACCTAGGCGCGCCCAACGCCAAGAAAGCTAGTGTTCACAAAGGACCCAAAGACCCCAAAATTTATACTATTTCATTTTCTAGCACTATGCTAAGGCCTCTCAATATATACTACTCCATTTTCTTGCATTTCAATTCCTAGACGATGTGGGATTAATATCCCATTTGGTTTTCAAATGCTAAGGCCTCTCAATATATACTACTCCATTTCCTAGCATTTCAATTCCTAGACGATGTGGGATTAATGTCCAATTTGATTTTCAAATGCTAAGGCCTCTCAATATATACTACTCCATTTTCTAGCATTTCAATTCCTAGACGATGTGGGATTAATATCCCATTTGGTTTTCAAATGCTAAGGCCTCTCAATATATACTAAATGAAAAGATTTCTTGAAAAATTAAGGAGCTATGAAAAGTCTTAGTTAAGGAGCCATTTGGCGGTGATTAGGCGTCCTAGGTGTGACTTAGGCGCGCCCAACACCAAGAAAGCTGGTGTTCACTAAGGAGTCCCAAAATTTATACTATTCCATTTCCTAGCACTTCAATTCATAGACGATGTTGGATTAATATACCATTTGATTTTCAAATTCTAAGGCCTCTCAATATATACTACTCCATTTCCTAGCATTTCAATTCCTAGACGATGTTGAATTAATATCCCTCAGATTTTTCAAATTTTATTTTGGGTTATTAAAGGGTGTGTGTTTAGTAAATGAGTAATGAACCTAGCCTCTATTTAGTCTCGATTCTAGTTTGAGCGAAAAAATGGAGGGTGTGCTGAAGTGCTTTGCACTTCAGCCTTTATATAGTTATAGATTGTTATGAACATAACTCTTGAAACATAATCCACCATTTATTAACAAGTTTCAATTTCTTTAATAATTGAACTTTCTAATTTGTGAAGCACCCCACATTCACAAGTGTACGTAGTCCTATGTTTCCATACTACATATAACATATTATTTTCTTGGGGAAACCTTTCCAAAAGGTAATTATTTTTTAAATTATACTCACTCCCACATTTTCGTGGTAGCCCTTCCCTTAACTTAGCAATAAAGCCATCATTTCATTTATCAACACCATTTGACTGTGGTGTATATGATGGACTTTTTTTTTACCAACAAACTCTCGGGTTGTTTCATGTAAATTTTCTCTTCTAAATCTCTATTTAGAAAAGCTATTTTTATATTCATTTAATATACTTCAAGATTTCGTAAAACGTCAATTGCAAATATAATTTTTTATTCTCATAATGAAAGAATAAGTATAAAATTAATCAAAATCTTCCTTTTGCTTGTAATCCTTAATTATAAATCTAGCATTATACTCATTGATTAATCCATTGACCTTCATTTTCCCCTTTTGAAAATTTTACTTATATTCTAGTGGTTTACTACCCGGAGGTAATTTCACTAGTTCCCAATTGTAGTTTTCTAAGATGGAATCAATCTCAATTTTAATGACATTTTTCCATAAAGTTTCTTCCAAAGCGCTCAATGCTTTTATAACTTTGTGATTCACTTTCTAGCATGGAGGTAAGAAAATCTGGGCCATACAATTTTCTTATCCTACATCATTTACTATGTCGAGGTTTTACCTCTTTTTTATCATTTTCTCATGATAAGTTTCTTCTTCTTCTATTGAATCATGAATCCGTTTAAATAAGTTTGTCTTATCTTTTAATTTATATGGAAACATATTATTAAAAAAAGAAGCGATTCATAATTATATTATAGTATTTTTGTATATACATTGAATTTTGAATTTATAAACAAGAATTCTATAAGCACTACTATTGTAATCATACCCAACACATATACAATCAATATTATTTAGTTTTAACTTATAAACAAACTACAATTAGTTGTGTTTTATTACTATCTCTTTATTAAGTTAATTTCCAACTTTTTCTTTAAAGAGATAAAATTCAACATTTTGCTTTTTAGCAAGCAACAGTAAAGGTAAAAACTTACATTTTATCATCATGTGTGTGAATTATATTCACACCTCAAGCATCAATATGCCTTAAATATAACTTCAAGCACATATTTGATAAGTTTTGTTTGTATATATTTTGACCATTGTGAATGTGGTGCCCAAATTTTGTGTTGGATTCACGCGAGTTTGAAGACATCCGATTTTTTTGAAAAACGGAGTCGCCACGCCATTTTGATTACCTCAAAACTTTGAAAAAAAGGTTTTATGGGTTCGGAGGTTAAGTTACCCCTTGGGAAGAACGTTTGGCGTTCACCCAAGGTGCCTTGCCGGAGCAAGTCTCTCAAGATTTCAGTAATCGTGCTTGCTTGCGTGCTTTCTTGTGTGCATGTGTTTGAAAATAAGGGGGGAATGTCCCAAGTCGTCTTCCGGACGTACAAACCATTTGTTGGTTGTCGCTCGGGATTTCTTGAAATTTTATGTATTTGGGATTATGATCCCGTCCTCATCTTATGACTTGTGATCATCGCGTTTTAACCTCGGGACCCTCGGGACTTGCGTGATCGAGAGAATGACTCTCTTTTGGTCAAAGATGAGGTTCTTTAGAAAAGGAGGGTCCTTAGCCCATCAATCCTACGCTTTAAGACGGTCGAGCTCGTGTAGAGGCTTCATACTCTTTCTTAAGCGATAATCGGAGATATAGGGTTCAAGGTGTCTCTTTCTAAAGAAATATGGAACCTTTAATGGAAGGAACGATGTAAAGATAGGATCTTTTACACCGGTCCGTTCCAAGGTTGGGGAAAAGGGGGAAATGCATGATGAAAAATGACACTTTAATGAAAAGATGACATTTTTGGGTTGCAAATGATGCACTTAGTTTAAAGAAATAATCTTTATTGCAAATGATGCATAAAGATTTGATTTTTATGCAAATGATGCATTTTTGTTGAAGAAATTGGCATTCATTATGCAAATGATGCATAAAGATTGCATTTTGAAAAGCATATGATGCTAGTTTATGGTAAAGACATGGTCTTTAAAGCAAATGATGCTTGAACAAGGGGTTTTGAATGCAAAGGATGCATTTTTATTGAAAAGATTGGATTTTTATATGCAAATGATGCATAAAAATGACATTTTTATTTGAAAATGGAAGTTTTGGGTGCAAAGGATGCACCTTTATGAAAAAAGACTACATTTTTATGACAAATGAGGTCTTAATGCATGCAAAAGGGAAATGGGTGATAAAGATGTGATCTTTAACTATGAATGCCAAGTCCCAAGCAAGATATATGAATGCAATGAGCAAGTATATCAATTAAAAGCAAGGTTAGGGCGTGCGAGGTTACCAATTGCTTCCTTTGCTTCTTTGGTCGGAGCTAGGAGGAGAGATTGGTCTTGGATCTTCAAGGAGGAGGGAGGGAGCTTCTTGGCCTTCTTCTTCACCTTCTTGAGCCTTCACCAATATTCTTCACGTCTTGGGAGTGATTGTGAGTATATTGCTATGGATTGTGTCTTGTTGATGATTAAATGGGTAGAGGAGGGCTCTATTTATAGGCGATGCGGATAAGGCTAATGAAGCCGTGCGGCCGAGACCTTGGGCTAATGCGGCCGTGCGGGCTTATCCACAATGACTCGGCATTCTAGAACCATGCAAGGTGGCATTATTCTAGAACCTTCTTCCTAATTAAGAAAAACGTGTTTTCTTAATTAGGAAGGCTCCCTTCAGCCCTAATTTTAATTTGGAATTTGTTCAGGACATTCAGGAACACTAGGAAGGTCAGAGGGAATTAGGAAACTTACCGAAATTGCCGGGAAATTTAGCAGGAAGGCATGAGCCGGTTTGGGTACTTACGAAGCCCTCGGCAACGTCACTTGCAAGGCGAGTGGGGTTGTCGATAGAAAAGGATCCGATGCGGCGAATGCCGAGACGGATTGGGTGACCAAGGTGGTCGAGTGGGCTGAACCTCTGGAAGGCTACCTACGTATCCGGAGGAATCGAAGCCGGAGCCGTAGTTCGGAACTTTGGATCATTTGGGGAGGAAGAAGAGAGCGGTCTCTTCTTTGGAGAAAAAGAAGAGAAAATGACCTAGGAGGTCAAGCAATTGATCCTCTTGGGGATATGCTAGGAGTGACCAAGGTGGTCGGATATCGAACTTCTATGAGGAAATTTGCTTTATCACTAAGGGGTGACAAAGAAACGGGGTGACCAAAGTGGTCGAATAAATTTGGACCTTTTATAAAAGGCTACCTACGTATCCCGGAGGAATCAAGCCTTGATTGTAGTTCAAGCATCACTAGATAGTTAGGAACGATGTCTAGGATTCTTGAGATTTGACAATTAATGGAGGCTGTCACCTGATTGAAACTAGAGCTTACGTCACTATCGAGTGGATAGAGGTAGCTAGAGTTTGGTGAACTTGAGCATACGTCTCAATCTCTTTCGAATCAGAGATATGGGTTGCCAATGACTTGAGCATACGTCTCAATCTCTTTCGAATCAGAGATATGGGTTGCCAGAGCATACGTCTCAATCTCTTTCGAATCAGAGATATGGGTTGCCAGAGCATACGTCTCAATCTCTTTCGAATCAGAGATATGGGTTGCCAGAGTTTGAATGATTTAAGCATACGTCACTATTCGGGATAGAGGTAGCTTAAGTTGAGAGAAACTTGAGCGTACGTCACTATTCGGGATAGAGGTAGCTTAAGTTGAGAGAAACTTAAGCGTACGTCACTATTCGGGATAGAGGTAGCTTAAGTTGAGAGAAACTTGAGCGTACGTCACTATTCGGGATAGAGGTAGCTTAAGTTGAGAGAAACTTAAGCGTACGTCACTATTCGGGATAGAGGTAGGCTCAGTTTAGAGTTTTGACAATTCGGAGGTTGTCACCTAGCGTTATCCCGTTATTACGGAATTAACGGAGCGGCGGGAATAGAGCTTGATTGCTAAAGAGATAAGGGATATTTTACGAAAAAGATGTTATCTTGGTTAAAAGATAACGGAAATTGCATGCCCAAGTGGAAGGTCCGGGCGGGATTGTAATTTACGCTCGGAGCGAATGAAGCCGCCGGCATGAGATGGAGAAAAAGGAGCCGTACGGCTAGAGACATGTTTTTTCAGTTATTTAAAACGAGGTTTGAACGGGCATTGGGCATTATTGCCGCCCAAGAACTGCCGAGGAAGAGAGAGAGAAAGGAGAGAATTTCTTCAAAATTCTTCAATTCCCTTTGCTTCTATCGATTGGAATGGATCCGGAGGGCAATCCCATACCGAGGCAAGCAAGAAGGAACATCTCCGCGGCTGTGAGAAGGAGGAGAAAGGAGCTCGTTCGGACGGAGAGGAAGTATGACTTCCTTACGCCTCCATCGGAGCTCTATCCGGGGAGAAGGGAGCATAAATCAACGAACCCTCGATCGGTTGGGGTAAGCATTCTCATTTTGCTCAAATCCGATGATTTTGCTTGAATTTTGAATGATTTAGGGCTTGACCCGAATTTTAGGAATTTTTTTAGGATTTTTGAATGACTTTGAGACATTGATGAATAACCTATAAGGCTAAGAATATGCAATGTGCAATTTGTTTGACAAAAATAATGGGAATGACCCACTTTTTTTCCTCGCAAATAAAGTAAGAATGAAAAAAATGTCTAAAGTGAGACGGAGTTCTTGCATGTGCTAGAACTAGGTCAAAATTTTGAGAAAACATGATTTTGGAAGATGAAAAGGATTCATGCATGCCATTTTTGAAAGAATAATGCTTATGTGCAAAGAATTGTGAAAATTGTGATTTTGTGTTTTAGGAAAGCAATGGGACTTGACATGACGCGTTTCAAGTGATGAAAGACGCTTTTTTGATGCAAATAATGCTAGAAAAACTTTTGTGAATGCTTTTCTTTTGAAAACATGTGCGCTTTTGTGAATATATGCATGTTTTTGAAATGATGAATGATTGACACACTTCTTTGTGCTTGTCTACAGGAGAACAAGTCTAGAGGACCATCGGAGATAGCAGTTAAGCTTTGGCAGAGGATGCCGGATTTTGAGAAGAATGGGGTGAACCCCAAGAATTTGGTGAGGGCTACCGGCTGGATTCGTTCGTCGAGGCTATCGGCGGGGTGTTCACATCACCTCTAAGAGCGAGGGCTTGGTCCGAGGCCCTTTACGAGTTACGGTGGGATAGTACCCATAGCTTTCACCTGAGTGGGAGAGGCGCGGTGACTCCTGGCGACTTCACGGCTATTGCGGCCTACGGTTCACCGGGAGGCCCGTGACTTGGAGAGACCACATTACATGTGCCTGAGGAATTCCGTGCTTTGGTCGGGTTTGAGCTGATTCCCGAGGGGCCGGGATGGAGACGCGGAACGTCGAGTGGCGATTCGAGACTTGCATGCGAGAACTTTCTTGCTAATGATGCGATCGCTCAGCCAGGCCTGGCTAGAGCATTCATATGGTTCGATGCTATCAGTCACTATCTTTGCCAATTGCAGGACGCCGGCCATGACTTGCCTCCTCGACTCTTTGGAGGATGTTGATGGGATAAGGACGGTCTCTTGGGGCGAGGCCGGATTGGCGGAGTTGTACTTCTCGTTGGACATGTACGGTCGAAACAAAGCCGCTTCCATGGGCTTGCTTCTCATTTGCCCTTGAGGTAGTCTCCTTTCTTTTCTCTTTTCTCTTTTCTGTCTTGAGACTTTTATGAGAGAGAGAATGACCTTTTGATGTTTTTGAACGTGCAGGCCTGGTTTTGCGAGGTGATCGGGTTCTTTCCTTGGAACCCGGCGAGTGATGTCACCATCTTCCACTGCTATGGTTATTTGGAGGAGATGCGAGGATAAATTCACGGGGAAGACCCGGATCACTTTCGACTACAAAATGGTGAGGCCGAGTCATCAACGGGGATGGGCATGACGGAGTGGACTTCTACCCTTGGGGCGGTATCCAGGAGATCTTCTTTGGGAGATGCCATTGATGTGACGAGGCGAGGAGGTGGATCACCAGGCGACATGTGATGTCATTTACTTGGGGACCGTTTCTCGAGCGGCATGGCCATGTCCCTCCATTGGACGCCATTACTCCTCGGGATCCTCCCGGCACGGATGCTACGGCCCGAGGGATTGGCCGAGAGGATGAGATAGCGAGGTACCGGGCGAGGCGTGGGCTGCGAGAGGAGTACTGACATGGACACCCCTACTGTTGTGTTTGTGGAGCGGCGCTGAGGACGCCACGAAGCTAGTGAAGGCGGCGGTCGCTCGGGGATATGGGGAGGATGAGCCCTCTTGACCCGCCGATCCCTCTGCGCGCATCTGTCTACGTGGTCCATGGAGTGCCGAGGAGGATGAGGATACTGTCCCCGATGCTAGGGAGCCCCGGTACACCTTGCCGCTTTGATAGCCTTTGTGAGTATACTTTTAGGGTCCTTCCCTTTTAGCTTTCGGATTTTTACGCTTTTTTGCAATTTTACGAGATTTTACGAGATTTTGAGATTTTCTCTTCTTTTTCTCGGGTTCCGGCTCGCACTTACGATAGGTGGTCGGGCGAGAATAGGGGCTGGAAGGACATGTGCCGGTCTCTTACGAGGAAGGCGCTGCGCTTGAAGCGGCGGCGGATGCGCGAGCACAGGCGCAAGAGACGGCACGTCGGGGGGCACGGCGTCACCTCATCGGCCTCGGAATACTCTTCCGGTGCCATGCCTCGGGGCGGGGACCCGACGGCCCGACATTACGGAGCGGCGGTGCGAGTACGGGCACGATAATGTCCATTTGTCGACGTGAGCGACCGGGAGGACTTGATGAGGGAGGCTAGCATCTATGAGTTGAGTAGCGATGAGGAGGAAGAAGAATCGGAGGCCTAGGAGGTCTCTAGAATAGATTTGGAACAAAAAACAAACCAATTTACAATTTTATGCACACTTTGTTTATTTTTGCTTTATTTGGGCGCCGATGGGCGAAAACATTGTATTTATGTTTTATTTGCTTTTCTAATTCATGCTTTTTCAATTTGCATATTATACGAGCCTTGGGGCGACTTTTGCTTGGAATTGGGGCTGGCGGGCCAAAATGATTTATAATGGTATATAAATGCTTGAATGGCTTACGGATATGTTTTGTACGGGTTTTGGTTGAAAAAGTGGGGTGAAAACTCCCTTGGGCAGCAACTTTGGTTCTTTGCCAGAATTTCGCGAGAGGGCTAATGTAGCCGTGCGGCATGGCCTTGAGGAAAATGAAGCCGTGCGGCTTACGGTTACGTACGAGCGGTTATTTTACGAATAAAAGCAAGGCTTGGCCATTTCATTTCATCTTCACTCTAGACTTGTCCCAATTGTTCCCGAGCATATTTTGGACCTAAAAGCACCATCTTTGATCACTTTGCGATGGAGAAGCCCGTCGGATTGCAAAGGGAAGCGAGACCATTTTCTATCCGGTCTTCAATCTTGGGCGAGACATAACTTCCAAAATCACAAGGGACTGCTTGATTCTTCCTTCAAGATCAAGTCTTTATGGCATTTGAGGGATCTCCCGCCCGATTGGGACTGTTGAGAGCCGCGGCAAAGTTGCAGGACGTCAGGAGACATGTTTCTTGCTTCTCTTACAACGAAATTGTCCCAACGCATGAAGACTTGAGCCTTGATTGGGGGTCAGAGGCGAGGCTATATCTATTCCGCTGATCGGAGACGCGTGCGGTGGTGGTAAAGCTTGCATCTTTTACGCGAGATTCCTCTGGGAGAGAGTGAGAGGATGATGGTAGCCCGGATAGGATTGACCTTTCGATATCCCGGGTAGGTTTGGGTCTCCGGATATGGCTGCGACCACGGTGGCTATGGATGCTTTCATTCTTTGCGTATTCTGTGTTCCTTCTTGAGTCCGTGGGGATTTGTCATAGTGGTCTCTTGGACATGGTCGAAGGCTGCGAGTGCAGGAAGGATATTGTCCGCTGGTTTTGGGAGAGACATTTCATGGGATCGACGAGGATGGCTCGGGAGACCATTTCATGAGGTCAGGGAGTCCGGCTATGTTGACTTTGTGGGCTGCGGGGAGAGGCTCGGGGCTTTGCACGGGGCTTTGCCGACTCGGTGCCCTTGCAGGTGATTTCTCGGAGAGGTGCGCTGGCGGCGGAACGGGGTAGGCGGGAGCGATGATGGCTAGGCTATCCACTTCGGACATCCGTTGGTGGATACCACCTTGGAGGTTGCGGACCCGGGAGGATATTTCGGGAGTCTTATGTTGTGAGGGTTCCGGGATTCTGCTTTGGTCATCCTTCTATATACCTGCTTGCAGTATCCCGAGGGCGGTTTGGGGCTTTACGGGAGCCATTGAGTGATTGGGAGGACATCGGACCATGGAGGTGGTGTCATTGGACATGAGGGATCCGGCCCGGCTTCTCTTTCTTCTCGAGGGCTTGGACATATCTGCTTTCCCACCCGGGGCTATCTTCGGGAGCGGGAAGAGCACCATCTTGACCCTTTGTCTACTTGGGCGAGTACGAGAGGAGATGGGAGCGACTCGGGTTATCTTGGAGGATAGACGTCGAGCTTTATTGGGAGGCGACCACGACTCGAGTAGGACTACGAGGGAGGCGAGGCTAAGGCGAGTTGCCATAACCGGTCGGGTGACTTGGTCGGAGATATGGAGGCTCGGTACGAGAGGTTGTCAGAGGTCGCTCCTTTGGGCGAGGCTCGGAGGGAGGAGGTGCGGACTCGTGCTCGGATAGAGAGAGCGCTTATTGACACGGGGTTGGTGGAGGCTCCGGTGAGGATACCGGAGGTCGGGATGAGGATACCGACATCATAGACAAAAAGAGGAAGAAGACTCGACGGGGTCGAGGAAAAGGGAAGAAGACCAAAGAAGACTCGGCGAATGACGGCGACGGATCTTTTCTTAGGATTCCCTTATTGCCATTTTGCAAACACATTAATTTATTTAGGCATTTTATTGTATTTTAGATCTTTGTAGCGAGGTTAGCGAGAGTCAAGAGGTAGACCGTGCTTGAACTCATCAAGAAGTTTTTAACTTGTAATGAACAAGAAATATTATTTTAGAAATTAGTCAAGACACATTTCATGGAAATTCAAATGTCTTTTTTATTGATCGGGACATATTTCATGGAAACTTAATCGTCCTTTTTATTGTTTAGACCGAACCATATATGGCTGCCTACGTTCCCCTTTTACAAGAAAGGCTAAGGGGCTCGGGTCTACGTAGTTCATTACAGTGAACTAATTTTTTTCATGTGCGGCCATTTGTTTTTGCCTAGACCGCCCTTTTTGGGGTTTTCGGCCCTAGTGGGCATTACTCTTTTGCACTAAGATTTTTTTCTTTTTTTTTTTTTTTTTATATGTGCAACCTGTCTTTTGCCTAGACCGCCCTTTTTGGGGTTTCGGCCTAGTGGGTATTACTCTTTTTGCACTTTTTTTATTATTATTTTTTTTTTTTTTTTTTTAGATATAGTATCTTTTGAGCTTATCACCGTTATTTGGGTGGACAAAGGGATTGCCATCCAAGTACGCAAGCTTCATGGCTCCTCCCAGATAGTATCTTACGCACCACATAAGGGCCGATCAAACGGGTTCCCATTTTCCCGGGGGTTGTCTGCTGGTAGGGAGCTTTACTTTCGGCACTAAGTCACCCTCTTTGATGTCTACGGCCTTGACTTTTTTATCAAACGCTGCGGCCATTCGCCTCTGGTAGGCTCGGGTGTGTTCCATGGCTTTGAGCCTTCTCTCGTCAAGCGGGGCTAATTCATCATGCACGGCTTCGTAGCCATTCTACTTCGTTGACACTTTGTTTTCGGGAGGACCCTTAATGACGGGATTTCCAACTCAGCTGGTAACCTCTTGCTTCCATCCCGTAAGTTAGGGCAAAAGGAGTTTCTCCGTAGCATTACGACAGGACGTTCGTAGCCCCCGAGTGCTAGGTGCGGCTTTTCGGGCCAATCACGACCACGGGTGGCCATCTTCGGATGATCCGCTCGAGTGTCTTATTAGCGGCTTCCACGGCTCCATTGGTGCGAGGTGCATGCGGGGACGACTTGTGGCGAGTAACTCGGAATTCGACGGCGGTCTATCGCGGTCTCGCTTCGAAGTGTGATCCATTATCGAAATGATCTCGTTGGGCACCCCATATACGCACATTATGTTTTCTTTGATGAAGCTGGGCCACTTTTACGGAAGTGAGGACCTTGTAGGACTTGGCCTCTACCCACTTGGTGAAGTAGTCGATGGCTACCAACACGAACTCGTGCCCATTGCTTCTGTCGGGGCTATTTTCCACTATCACGTCAATGCCCCAAGTTGCAAACGGCCAAGGAGTCGTCATGCGTACGAGTCATGAGGTGGGAGATGGTTGAGGTTGTGGCAAACCGCTGGCACTTGTCGCGAGTTCGGACGTCTTTGGCGCGGTCTGTCTCCATGGAGATCCGGTAGTAACCCATTACGAGGATCACTTGCATCGGGGCTGCGGCATTCATGTGAGGACCGCGGGACCATTGTGGACTTCGGTCATCAACTCTACGGCTCTTTCTTGAGTGACACATAAGAGGAGTGGTCCTTGATAAGCGTTTCTTGTACGGGTTGCCTCTAGGATGACATAATGGGAGGCCAACCTTTTCGGGGCTCGCAAGCTTTTGGCTCGACACCTTCTTTTGGTCTACCTTCTTCGTCTACGAAAGGCGACTCTCCGTCTTTGAGGAATTGGTAAATACGGTGTACCAAGGTTCCTTTATGGGCTCGGGTCCCGGAGTCCACTTCACAACAGAAGGGTGGGGCTTCTCTTCTACCCACTCTGAAGGGCTTTATGGCTTTTCCCTCGGGGATCTCTACCAATGAGGCTAGAGTAGCTAGGGCATCTGCGAATCTGTTCTTTTCCCTCGGCAAGTAGTGGAAAGTCACTTCTACGAGCTGTCCAGTCAACTCCTCCATATGGGCATGATACCGTTGCGGATTAGGGTCCACGAGTCTTCCACTTGTTGGAGACTTGGTTGATGATCGGGCCGAGTCTCAGTAAACTTCGAGCTCCTTGACATTTCTTTCTAAGGCGGCCTCAGGCCCGGCAATGCGGGCTTCATACTCGGCGACATTGTTCGTGGCGGGAAAGTTCAACTTGAGGGCTATGGGGGTATGCTCATCTTTCGGATCGACGATAGCATTCCTACACCATTTCCTCTTTTGTTAGCGGCTCAGTCAAAGAACAATTGCCATCTATTCTCGAGCTCGGCTTGCAAAGATCCCTTCATGCAGGAATTGGGGTTCGGGCCCTCTGTCTTCATTCTTGGGGAAATTCGCCGGGTGATCGACAATGCTTGACCCTTGATGGCCTTTACGGTCACATAGTTGATGTCGTATTACGCCAAGAAGAAGGACCACTTCGCTAAACGCATCGAGAGGAAGGCTTGTCAAAGATGTACTTGATGGGGTCCATTTTCGAGACCAAATTCACGGGGTGGGCTTGCATATAATGCTTCAATTTGCCGACTACCCGGACCGAGTCTGCACGAGGTCTTTTCACATCTTGAGTAATTGAGCTCACTCCCTGTAGCTTCAGTGACAAAGTAAATGGCGTTTTCTACCGAGAGTCTTTCTTTTCTGAGCAAGCATAGCCCCAGCTTGCCGTGTACGTGACGGTGAGATAGAAGCGAAGAAGAGGCTTACGTCTATGTGGGGGCATAGTACGGGGGATGTACTAAGTATGCCTTGATGCGGTCAAAGGCATCTTGGCATTCTTCGGTCCATTACGTGTCCACATTCTTCTTCATGAGCTTGAAGATGGGCTCGCACATAGTGGTCAGCGATTGTGAAGCTGGTGATGCGCAATTTACCCATGAAGCTCTTGACTTACATGCAGGTTTGAGGTGGCCTCATATCCATGATGGCTTTGATCTTTCGGGGTCAACTTCTATACCTCGCTCTGTGACCATATACCCAAGCACTTTTCCCCTTGTCACTCAGAAGGTGCATTTGGCGGGGTTTAGTCTCATGGAATGTTGTCTCAACCTCTCAAAGAATTTTCGTAGGTCGACAAAGTGCTGTCCACCCTCTCCTTTGGAGTGGATTATCATATCATCTACGTAGACCTCAATCTCCTTGTGGATCATGTCATGAAAAAGCGCGGTCGCTGCCCTTTGGTAAGTAGCCCGGCATTCTTGAGCCCGAATGGCATTGCGTATAATGATAGGTTCCCGTGGTGTGGTGAAGGTTTGTCTTTTCTTGGTCTTCCTCGGCCATCTTGATGCGGTTGTAGCACTCAAACCATCAACGAAGGATTTGACTTCGTAGTTGGCGGTGGAGTCCACCAGGGATATCTATGTTTGGCGAGAGGGTAGTCGTCTTTGGGGCTGGCCTTGTTCGGATCTCGGAAATCCACACGGCGCGCACCTTCCCATTGGCCTTGGTTACGGTCACGATGTTGGACAACCATGTCGGGTATTGAATGACTACGATGAACCCTACCCGCCATGTTAGCTTCTCAATTTCTTCTTTGACACTGTAGAGACCATTCCGGCTTAATCTTTCTCGGTTTACATTTTAAGCTTTGCTGGCTTAGCATCTGGTGCTAGAGGGATTACTGTGTTCTACTATCGAACCCTGTCTAGCTTCACAGCATATCCTTGTATGACCATGCAAACACGTCGACGTATTCTGCGAGCGGCTCGATCAATCTGTCCCTTTCAACCCCCTGGAAGAAGCTTCCAATCTGTGTCTCTTTAGGTTCCTCAATAGTACCCAAGTTCACACTTATCAAAACCTCCTCGGCGGCTTGGGCCCGGTTTTCCTCTTTTCTGAAACCTGCTTAAAGATTTCTTTAATGTATTGTTCGTTTAGTGTGTTTGCATCTTGTTCAAATGATTCATTATTAAGCTTGTTGTTAAGTTTTGAGTTAATTTGTCATTTGTTAAGTTGGCAATAAGAGGATAATCAGAAAGATTTGTCATTTCATTCAAGATAAGGGGAAAGATGACATCGATTACATTTTCATAATCCTCGGGCGTGAGGCCTTCGGATGACTCGGGGAGGAATTCAAAGATTCTGACTCGGCGAATAGACAATAGTGACTCTGGACCCTACGCTGCTTATTGACTCAGGGGACTTGACTGAAGGGTTGGGCCAGGATCTCACTCCTTCTTCTTGCTTTGTTGCCACAGGGAGTAGCTTGGTCTTGTCGCCGTTCTCTCGAGGAAAGTTGGAGACTTCGAACTGATCAAAAAGCTTGCTTCGGAAATCATTACCAGCCGTACTGTGGAAAAGAGATGGTGGGCGAGGGGAACTAAAGTAACTTGTTGCAATCTTTCGGCCTAGCTCTTAAAGTAGCGGTATTGGACTCATTGGCTTGAAAGTGTCGACTCATCTTATCAATGCACTGCCGATAACTCATTTTCTCTTTGCGATCTTGGACACCACGACCTTGTCGGTAGCTAGCTGACGGAAAGAGGTTCGGGCACCTGGGATAATCTTTGATGAAGTCTTCTTCGAGAGGGGATCTTAATTCTTCCTTGGCGGCTAACATGTATTCAATAGAGCTTTACCCCGTGTTCCAGCTTCTAGAATGCTGCTAGCTTCATCATTGAACTTCACGATAGCCTGAGCTTCAGTACCTTACGCCTTGAGAGGATCACCTGTACATGGGGATATCGAGGCTGGGCTGTGCTTGGGGTGTGGGTTCCTTGACGG